>JAADVC010000002.1:0-85344 GCA_023334575.1 Pythium volutum | reverse complement strand
TGTTTTCGCTGATTGGCGTTGCGACGTACGTCGTGACCATTGCGGCGTCCTACATGCGTGGCGCCGTCGAAGAGAATGGGCGTGCGACCACCATGACGGTCGATGCCGACAACCAGGCCTAAGACAACGGGCATGAAGATTAAGAATGCTTTGAGAGTGGAGGGTGCCTCCTGCTGGTGTAACGTGGAGGTGTCGCGCTCGCGTCCGTAATTCCAAAATGAAAACAGAGTCCGTGGTGAGTTTCTTCCTTTAAAGTGTGTTCACGAATACGTGTGATTCTGACATTCTGTGATTTTAGATGAAGAGCTCCAGCCAAGCAGTTTTTGCTGGTACAGATCAATACACACAACTCTAAGTATGAGTGAACAGCTTGTTGATATCCCCCAAGATATCCACAAGGGGCAAGCTAGGATAAGTTATCACACGTACATATCTTTCGAATTAGCTCCATTTATTTGCTCGTAGAGGAATGTGGAATATATGAGTGGTCCACATAATTCATTCGATCGATCTTCGCGAAAGGTCGCGCTGATCCTGGTTGAGCTCGCCACCTTCCAGTACCATTCTCTCGCTCGTTAAACTCTCTCTCGCCACCACTCCAGCATGCCGCGCATCACGATCGAGCTGCTGCGCAAGCGCTCCGAGCACAACGAGTGCGTCATCTCGACGCTCGAAGAGATCAGTCTCCACCAAGAGGAGCTCGAACAGATCGAAGTCATTGGCACGCACTGCCGCAAGCTGCGCATCCTCTACTTGCAAAACAACATTATCGACAAGATCCAAGACCTCACGCACATGAAGGAATTGCGGTACCTCAATCTCGCACTCAACAACATTGCCAAGATTGAGGGGCTCGCGGCCTGTGAGTTTCTCGAAAAGCTCGATCTCACGGTCAATTTTGTCGATTTCGACGAGCTCGAAGCCAGTATCGTACGTGGGGCGCTTTGTCTTGGTTCTTGTATGGCTTCAAAATCCAGGTATTGAGATGGTCTCTGTTATTGTATATGTAGAACCACCTCAAGCCACTCGAGCATCTTGGCGAGCTCTACATGCTGGGCAACCCGTCCCAGGCCAACTGGCCACACGACGGCTTTCGCGAGTTTGTGGTCGCGTCGCTACCGCAGCTGCGGTTGCTCGATGGTAAGGAAGTGCAGCGCAGCGGCCGCATTAAGGCACTACAGGTGCTGCCCGAGAGACTGCGGTACGTGCGCGAGCAGGCCGTGCGGGTACGCGCCGAGAAGGCGCTGGCGAGACAGCAAAAGCTGGACGAGGCCACCGATGCGGACGCAAATAGTCAGACCGCCCACGAAGAAGAAGATGACGATGTGGTTGATGTCACGGGAGATGGCACTGCGACCGATATCTCAACTGTGAACGACCCCAAGAAGAAGCCGATTCTCGGCTCGGACGAGAAAGTACCATATACACCGGCGACGCGACGTGAAATGTACTTGGAGCTGGCCGAGCAAAAGGAAGAAGAAGACGCACGCAAGCGCGAGAACCAACCACGCGAGCGCAATGCCGAGCACGAACACGAGCAGGCATTGCGCGACGCACGGCGTCACGAAGCCGACGGCACCGACGGCCACACATTGCGACAGTGCAATGAAGGTAAGTGGGATTTCCGTTTGTTTGACGAAGACCTGGAGATCATTCTCGAAGTCGACTTGCCGCGGTTTCTGGATTCGTCGCTCGTGGACGTGGACGTGCATCCATCGTACGTGTCGCTGGTCGTCAAGAACAAGCTGCTGAGACTTCGCTTTCCGGAACTAGTGCATTCAGGTAAGGGCAAAGCCGAGCGTTCCAAGCTCACGGGTACGCTCAAGCTGACACTGCCCAAGGCCCACATCACAGCGACCCAGCGGCTCCGCGCGCAGTTCAAGCAGGAAGAATTGGAGAAGAAGGCAAAGGAAGAGGCCGACGCCAAGGCCGCGCGAGCAAAGTCCAAGTCACGGACGCGGAGGTTTAATGGTACAGCAAACGCGAAGCTCTCGGAGGAGGTATGTTTCTCGTGGATGGATACTTGATTTTTCTTGTAACGTTAGGGAAAGAACTCAGTGTTTTGGTTTGTATTGCTCTATAGATGATGGAAGCGGCCAGCACGTCGCCGTTGATAACGTCCAGTAGTACGAAGACAATGAACGCAGCAGTCAAGATTCGTGGCCTCGTCAAGACCAACCCGACAGATGAAGTAGAAAATGAGGATGGGAATGTTGCGCAGAGCAAGAGCTGGATGACGCCACTCAGCACCAAGACGCAACGCCCGGAAGTTGGAGTTGACAATTGTGACAGCGACGAGGATGCCCCACCATTGATCTTCTGATCGATAGAATAAATCGTGTGCATTGGTTTCTGTGGTGATTTGACTCTCTTACTCTCTTGCTCTCTATCGTCAACGCTCGACTGCAACTCCTACTTGGTGATCACGCGAACGCCAACGGCCGCAACCTTGTGGGTCTCGAGATTAGCTGGCTGACGCATAAACATCATGTTGGTCGGGATATTCATGGTGGTCGAGATCCACTCGATCATGGCTGGGTCAAAGATGCCAGTGATGGCGACAAAGTCGATCTTGATCAACGGGTAAATGTGGTCAAACAGACACACAATGTCTTCAAACTCGCGCGGAACTTCCTCCGTGCTGGACGGCGAAATGATGTGGACGAGGCGAAGACAGTACGTTTGCTCATTGTGAATGACGTACGAGATGGCTTCGTTGATCTTGGGCAGGTTCGCAGCCTTGCAGAAGAAGATTACGGGTGTTTTCTTGATGCGCTCAATAGTTTTCGCGATCGCTACGCTTCCAATCACGCCGTGGCCGCGAGCAATCGACGCTGTCGGGGTCGACGTGGCCAACGAGTGCTGCGCGGGCATTTCTGGTGGCGTGCGACCAGTGCGTTCGTACTTGAAGTAGATGATACACTGCTTCGAGATGTAAAGCAGCGCCTGCAAGATCGACACGCGCTCCAGCATAAGCACGACCACGAGTAGCACGCCGAAATAGTAGATCGCAAAGTAGCCGAGAGAGGAAATGTCGCCCACAGCAGTCGAGACCATGCCGAGAATCACCGTGACCAAGCAAAATGTGACATTCGTCCACGATGTGATCGTCTCGCGCGGAATCTCTTCTCGCTTGACCTTGAGCAGGATGCAGCCGACGGCAAACGAGGTCATCACGCCAAGAAACGCGAACGCAAAGACGCCAGCGAGTGCATCGACCTGGGCATCGAGTGCCACGACCAGACTCGAGGCGACGGCAAAGTACGAGAGAATGATAAAGTGGTTGGTCTTGCGGCACGTGTTTTGTCGGAGCAGGATACGCGGGAGTACGCGATCGATCGCGAGGCGTTGCACAAGACCATTGATCCCAACGTACGACGTGAGCACCGCGCCAGCGAGCACAACGAACGCATCAATCGTGACCATGACTTCGAGCCAGTAGCCACTGGAGATGCGTCCCATATACGCGAGCAGCACGGCCTTGTTGGCGTCGACCTCTGCGATTGGCACGACGCCAAGTGCCAGTATTGTCATAGCCATGTTGAAGAAAGACGATAACGCCCACATGTTGCGTAGCGTTTTCGGGAACACGCCGGGCGCTTGTTCTTCGACAAATTGCGCCGAACTTTCAAAGCCCGTGACGCTGAGAAGCGCTGGCCCCAAGCCGAGAAAAATGCTAGTAAACACGTTGCCGTCGACCCAGTGGCTGCCCAGAATGAGCGTGCTGGGTAGCGGCGTCTGCAGATTCGCCCACATAATGGACGGGTGCTTGACAAAGTAGACGAAGGAAAACACGCACAACACTGCGAGCGTAAACGCGTGGAAGAGAAAGAACGCGAGCGCGACGACCGCACTTTCGGCAATGCCCACGAGACAGAGCAGCGCAAACACGAGCAGCATGCCGACCGTGCAGGCAACGACTGGAAGCGCGAGCAGCGAGCTGTTGACATAGTTGAACGCCGATACGCCGCACACGACGCCCGTCGCGAGGTAGCACAAAATGCTAAACGTGGCCGCGATCGCTGCCGTTTTCTTGGACGACGCATTCAGCAGCGCATTGTAGCAACCGCCATTGAGCGGCACGGCACTCATGACTTCTTCCAATACCCATCGAAAGCAGTAAATGGCCACAACGACAACGAGCTGTGCGATTGGCGCGAGCTTACCGGCCTTGGCGATCGACAAACCGGCCGTAAAGAGCACACTCGAAAGCACGTCGTTGCCGCTGATCGCAGTGGACGACCACTCGCCGAGGTTGTGCTTATCGCGCGCCATCTTATCGCGAATCTCGTCGAGGTCGCTCGGGGGTGCATGAATATACTTGGCCTCGCCACCGAGATTTGGGTGCATCCACGACGGCTCCTTGAAGCGCTGGTCCACCACGTGGATCTGGATGAACCGGTGGCGCAGTTGGCTTGGCGTCCACAATGGGAACAAGTCGCTGCCGCGTCCACCACCACCGGTACCGCTGGCCTCGGCCACGTCGACGCTCACCTCGGTGGTCGCGCCCATGCTGCGGATGCGGCGCAGTGAGTCGGGCGCTCCCAATAGACGGGCGGACGCGGCCGTCGCGGCGCTGTCGGTGCGCTCGTGGCGACGCGGTGTAGAGACGGCACTAAAGCTGCCGCGCGCAGCGTCGTCGTCTTCGCGGTGGAGCATATTGGACTTCTCTTGGTTGACGCAAATTAGAGAATGAGGAAATGGGGAGAGGGGACACGCAAGAAAACAAAATGAAAAAAGGGAAACATGCTGAAATTTATTTGTTTCGTGCCGTTGGCGTCCCTTTGAGGAAAAAAAATGCGTCTGCTTCAAAAATGCGGGTAGGGGTTTTCAATTGGATAACGGACTACAGCTGTACCAGGGCACCAGACTTTGGGAAAATATGTTGTTTCAGAGGTTTTACGGTTGGCGGTTAGATCTTTTTAGATGAAATTCACTGTCAAAGATTGGGTTGATATTGTATTTGACAGTCCAAATACTTCAACGTCACCACGCACTTTCGGGAGAACGTCAATCGGATTCTTTTTTTTAATGACGAAGAGGAGAACAGTCGCATGCGAGGACTAACGCACAGTTGACAGGAAACCTCATCGCGCAAGTTCATCCTATGCAAAACTCCTAATTGCGCACAGCCTTGTTTGCCTTTCTTCGGGAACCCTCTCTCTGCCATCAGACGAGGTCAATCCTTGCAATGCGACATGCGCAAAGTCACACAACTTTGATGTGTTTCGTTGCCAACAACCTTCAGGGATGCTCTTCAATTTCATGGTCGATAGACTCGGATTTTATGACGTGGTCAGGTCTTGCGAATGATCAGTCGGGCCGCGACAACATTTTAGTCCTGATCTGATTCTGTTATTTGCGTCGGTTTACTTTGGCCACCGCGGTGTTGCTTCTCGGTGGCACAGACGAAAGAAAAATAATTGATCTATGTTCTGTGCTTTAGCAGTGTCGTCCACATTTGCTTTGCGATTCTTCCAGAACAGAAAAAAACAAGTCATCGGAATACGCAGAGCACCAGAACAGATTTACTGCACTACGTAGTGGTAAGATGGAAGGTGGGTACAACTCATTGCCACTTTTGACACAAGCGGATGCTCGTCATGACAGCAAGAACAAAGTCGATGGAGGTGAAAAGGATAGATTAGTGTGCAGTGGCCTTAGTGTCCCGCCTCGATGTTGTAGAAAAATACAGTGCTGGTTATTTCGAATGTCCGACTACCGTCGTTCGTTCTATCCCGTGATCACGCGCACGCCAAGCTTGGACACGCTGTGGACCGCCTTGTCGCCTGGCTGCGCGATAAACATGAGATTGATCGGCACATTCATCGACTCGGAGAGCCACTTGACGACCGCTGGCTCAAACTCGCCATGCACGTGGACAAAGTCGATGCGCAGCTTCGGGTAGATCGAGTCAAAGAGCGCGACAATGTTTTCAAACTCTTTGCGCACCGACAGCGAGCTGCTGCTGTCGCTGCCGGCCGTACTGCCGCCGCTCTCGACGCTGTCCATCGCGGCCTCGGACACGTGGACGATCCGTAAATTGTGGGTCTGTTCGTTGCTTCGCACGTACAAGATGGCCTTGTTGATGAGCGTCATGTCGGGGTGCTTGCAAAAGAAAATGATGGGCGCGTCGTTAATATCGATGATGGCCTTGGCGATCGTGCGGCCGCCGCGCGCACCCGTGTGGATCCCGTCAACGTCCGGCGTCGTTGTCTGTACTGGCGGCGTCAGCGCGAGATCGTATCCAGTTCGGGACGAGGGCGACAATGGCGCGTTGTTCTCTTCAAACTGGCGCGCACGCGATCGCGACGGCAGGACGGCCTTCATGACGGCCAGTGCGAGCTTGAGAATGGGGACACGATCGAGCATGCACATCATGACCGACACGACGCCAATGAGGTACAGTGCAAAGTACATGAGCACCTTGGGGTCGCCCAGCAAGTTGGCAAAGAAGCCAACGACCACGAACAAAAAGCCCATAATGCATGTCCACCACGGCGCGTGGATATCACGCGGGATCTCGGCACGCTTGGTCTTGAGCACCATGCAGCCAAACGAGAAGAGCGCCATGAGCGACAGGAACGCGTACGTGTACACACCACTCATGACCGTCGTATCGGCCTTCAGAATGACCACAAAACTCGAGGCGACGACCAAGTATGCAAGGATAATCCAGTGGTTCGTGCCGCGCCACTTGTTGGTCGTCATGAGAAACGCCGGGAGCACGCGGTCGCTGGAAAGGCGGCGCACGAGCCCCGTGATACCCACGTACGATGTGAGCACGGCACCGCTGAGCACAATCATCGCGTCAATGGCAATCCAGACCTTGAGCCAATGCCCAGCGACAATATTGCCCATCTCGGCCAGCAAAAAGTCCTTGTTCTTGATGATCTCGTCCACGGGCATGACGCCAAGTGCCATGAAGATGAGCACCGTGTTGAAGAGCGTGACAAAGCCCCACATATTCCGCAGCGTCTTGCGAAACACACCGGGCTTTTGCTCTTCGACAAACTGCGCCGAGCTTTCAAAGCCCGTGATACCCAGCATCGCAGCGCCAAAGCCAAAGAAAATGGCCGTAAACGCATCGGAATCAATGAGGTTGCCGGCAAAGTCGACCTTGGGCAGCTTGCTGTGCATATTGTCCTTGAAAACGTGCGTGTGCTGCACGACATAAATGAACGACGCAACCGAGAGCACCGAGAGCACGACAATGTGGTGCAGGAAGATGGCCAGCGCGACACGTGAGCTCTCCGTGATGCCGTAGAAGGAGAGGATCGCAAACACGAGCAGCACCACGAGCGTGCCGCCGACCAGCGGAATGCCGCTCACGACACTGCTGAGGTAGTTGACGCCCGACGAAGCCGAGACGACACCCGTGGCCAAGTACGAAATGATCCCGAGCGCCGCACCAAACGACGCGACGCGCTTGGACGTTGTGTTGAGCAGCACATTGTACGAGCCACCGTTGAGCGGAATCGCCGTCACGACCTCTTCGTAGATGAACCGGAAAAAGTAGAGCACAGCCGCGACCATCATGAGCGGAATGGGCGCGAGCTTGCCGGCTTTCGCCGACACGATACCCGACGAGTAGAGCACACTCGAGAGAATATCATTACCGCAAATCGCCGTGGCGGGCCACTCGCCGAGCTGGTGGCGCTTGACGCTGAGCGCATCGCGGATCTCGGCGACTTCTTCCGTGGGCACTTGGACGTCCTTGGCCGAGCCGGCCCCGGGAAAAGTCCAGACCGGACCGAGGGGCTCGGCATCCGCGATGGGTACGTTGACTTGGATGGCACGGCGGCGCATGCCGCTGAGTGGCGCCAAACCCTGGTTCGTCTTGGACATAGTGCGTGGATTCCGTGGATCTCTGGACCAGAGAGCTTCGTTGGGGAGGCGGACGCGTGTGGTGTGCCGGGAGAAATGCGGAATGATCGTGGGAGAAAGACAGCGAATGGATGGAGGCATGCGCGACTGGGTGAAGGGAGGAGGGGACAAGCCGCGTCCTCCGTCCCAGGGGGACTTTTGCCCCTATCAGCTGGACTCGCGACACTTCATACACCCATCGACCACGTCAGGGTTGTCCATCCCAGAGTTGGTTCAGATTTGGCTTGATTTGGTTGCCGTTCCTACTAATACCCTCTCATACGCGATACAAAATGTGGACGTCGCCCCGCCGCTCATCCCTCCGCGCAGGTGGGTCGCTGCGAAAAAGTATTGTTCACGTGGTGGAAACCACCAAGACTCAGTGATGGCTGCGACAAGGAGCACGATCACAGCTGTTGTGGGTCTGGATTCGTCAATGGATTCAAATGCCATACTTCACTGCAGTATGGGGAAATGTCGCTGATTATCGTTCACTGGAAACAGGAACACGGTCTCCTGCATGCCGCGAATTGGATGGAGGGCGATGCAAGCGATGAAGCCATTCCAGGAGCATGGTTTAAAGAATCGGGTATCCAGATATCACGAGAGGAAATGAAACCTGCCCAAAACGAATGGGGCTTGAGAAAGGGCGATCGGGCATACTGGAGACAGAAAAAAATCAATTGAGCCCCGGGCCAACTGGTGCAGGGATTTTCCTAGGCGATCTTCTGAAACGTCGTTGCCGACACCCTGCCTGCATCACCCATACCTATACCATTTTCGCGCGTATTCGTGCATATTCGGGGAGTGACGGTCAACTGGTACACAAACAACAGCCTGGCTAGCTTCACATTGCTGCTGCTGTCTCGTCATTCATACTGTGTGGCATTTGTGTAGCTTTTGGGAACTCTCTAGGAACGTGGATGGCGATGCCTGTCATCACTGTACTTGACGAATACCATTATTAGTACCGTAGCTCTCGCACTATTTCTGATTCTTGATTCCCATTTCTGATCCTACAAAGAAACCTGAGTCCCAACCTATAAATAAGCGTTTTATAGCTTCCAACCTACACCTCAAAATAGTTGGCCGGGTTCCGTTGCTCCACTGAAGAACACGACCTCGCGCCAACACCATCATTTTTTTTGCGCGCGCAGCAACCAAGAACCAAGAGAAACTAAAGCCTCTCCCCCACTGCCATGTCGTTCACGCCTCCGCTGCCGCCGCCACTCCCAGCGTGGCCGCCCTTTCTTGACGACGACCACTCGCGGCTCTCGAGCTTCATGCGGCGTCCACAGCCATCTATGGCGTCGCAGCAACACCCGCCACTGCCGCCGCCACCACCACCCGCCATGTCGTCGTTCAGCCGCAGCCACAGCGATGTTGTGCCGTCGTTTCGCTCGCTAAGCGTGATCCGCAACTGCGACGACAACTTGCGCCGTATGAACACGTCCGTGCCACCGCCTGGGTTTGATGTGCCGGCGCCGGCGCCGCCCACGCAGCCAGCCCAGCTCCATCATCATCTCCATCCGTTTGATCGGAACGCATTGAACAAGGGCAGCAGTGTGAGCCAATGGGGCACGTCGACTGCGTTCAGTGCGCACGCACTCACGTCCAGTATCGGCAGCGTCAGCGGTATTAATACCAGCAGCAGTGCCACCAGCAGCAGCAGTCAGTGGGGACTCTCGTCCGTAGAGGTCGAACGCAAGGCCGTGGTGATGCTCGTTGACAAGACGTTTGGCACCGACACGAAAGTGAATGGTGCACTGGTCGACTGGCTCGAGAATTCGGTGTCGCGATGGCACTTGGCGAGCTGCTTTCTCAATTTGCGACGCGATGCGATTGTGTTTCGTGACGGCACGTCGTTCAAGAATGATTTTGAAATGCTGATGACGCGGCTCGCCGCACACTTCATGGCCGGCGATATGGCGGCGAGTATGCCCTACGACACGGCCACGGACAAGAAACTTGCGGGATTTTTTCTGCACCGCGTTGCAATGACCAAGGGCGATGAATACTTTGTCAAGCGGTTTGTGTGGGCGTGTAACGGCGTCCGCGTTATTGCCGAGTCTGCGTCGCGCACTGGAAATCTTGGTTTATCGGACGACGAAGTGCGCGATCTCTGTGCGTGCGTGCGCTCGCTCGCGACTGCGCTGCCTCCCATTTCTCGCCAGCTTGAAGTCGCCAAGCGGCTTGGCCATAATCTTATCACGGAATCGATCGGCTCGCTCACGGTCTCGGCGTCAACGTCGCGGTCCACGACACCCACGACTTCTCCCGTCGTGTCGCCCACGCTGTCGGCGAAGAAGGATATCAGTAGTGACGCCGGGGCTGGCTCCAGCTGGGCCACCGTGGTCACGACGGCGCCCGTGAATACTAGTACCAAAACTCATGCGCTCGCCCAGCCGACGCGCGAGACCGACGACTCGCTCCAGTTCTTTGACGAAGCCCCCGAGCTCGACGGCATGAAGCGCGTCCAAGTTTTTCGCTTGAAGCGCCATTGTTCAATGTTGCACAAGGCCAACCTCTGTCCTCCAGAAGTGGCGAGCGCGGCCGACCACAGCCCGCACACGTGCCAATTTTCGCACTCGCTGCTCGAGCTCATGTCGTATTCGCCATTGTACAAGCTCTTCATTTGCAACGACGATCTCCACTATGGTGACGACGCCCACGAGCGCGGCGACTGCCCGTTTCTCCATATCGACGTAGGATTCAAGACGGACTGGATGGATGATTTCGCGCGTGGCAAACGGTCGTACTGCCTCAGCGGCTCCAAGTGTGCCAACAAGAGCTGCCTCAAGTCGCATTCGTTTGCCGAGATGTGCTGGTACAACCCGTGGTACAAGATCCAACGCTGCGAGCGCGGGTGCAGCGAGACGTCGTTGGCGTGCCGTTATTTCCATGAAGGTTCCGGCGATCGTCGATACTTGGAGTTGGACGATGACCATGTGGGCCACTCCATTGAGATTCCTTTTGTGGCGCGCACCCACGATGCACTCATCAAGAAACTGAAGGCGTTGGGGCTGTAGAGTGTCTCTAGCAGTATTCGCAGACAGCCGCAGATCTCTATATTTCATTTCTATTCACGCTTCCGTGTTTTCATTATGGAGCCTGATTTTCTGCGGGGCTGTTCTATCTCCGTCGAACGCCTTCTAGCTCGAGCTTCTTGAGTGGCTCCTGCTTCTTCCAGGGCCAACCCGTACCCATACGCCCCTTCACATCATCCTGACCATCATCTGCGTCTCCATCTCCGGTGTCAGCCTTTGCGTCGACCCACGACTCTTGGACACTCTGGTCGTCCAGCACCCGCTGCCGCGCGACCGCCGAGTCGACGAGATCGCTCACGTGCTTGAGCTGGTCCCTGCCCTGGCGCAAAAATAGTGCGACTTGCTTGTCGTCCTCGACGTGTCGGTAGAGCTCGTACGCGGCGCGGATTTGCTCGCGCACGTCGCGGCGTGTCACGTGGTCAAGCGGCTGCGTGATCCGCCAAAACTCCTTGTACTGCGCGAGCACCTGCGAGCGGTTCAGGAAATACTGGAGCGACTTGAACGACTTGGCACTAGTAACACGGGACGCACTCATCGTTAGCTCTAGTAGCCGCAGTGAGCGCGTGTGGCCCGCTAGAGTCGTCGCCGTCTTCGCTTGCGTTCTCCCTCCAGAGCGCATGGTGGTCCATTTCGTCCTATATTAACGAGGCTAAACGCTACATTGGGACGTATCCTAGTATATGGGTGTCCATGCCTAATGTTAGGTATGAAGAGTATTTTTAGGATTTTGTTGAAGTGCATGGAGAATTTTCCCCATCGGAAATGGCAGGTTTCCGCCATTCACAGTTACCTGTAAATACTGTAGGTGCGTCATCTGGGTCAAGGACGCTCGCTCCGCGTACCTCGACAGATCCGACCACGTGGCGTTAGGGAGAGAGAGAAGTAGCGAGAGACAGCGGACGCCGCTCGCGCGGATGAAGAACGCGACGCTTTGTGTGGACGAGCTCACGCTGCATAGTGTGGGGCTGCCGCTCCACGCCGACCACGCGCTGCTCCCGATTCTATCGACCGCCAATTTAGACGACGCCAAAGAAATGGATGCAGCAGCAACAGCAGTTGATGATGGGGCGAGCGAGGCAGCGACTGTTCGAGCGGAAGATGAGGAAGACGACGACAATACAGCCAGTGGTGCAAGTATGAACAAGTCTGTGGAGCCATCGGCAACATCCATGGCGCTAAGCTTTATGGAACGCATGGTCCGCGAGTACTCGCTCAAGCGCGAGATCCACGCGCTGATCAGCAAGAAGCAGCAGCAACTCCGGACTATGCAGGCGCTGATTATAACCTATCAAGATCAGCTGCTCAAGGCGATTGCAGGATTAGAAGACGAGGCCCAGCAGCAGCACCACGCCGGCGAGGTATTACAGAAGGAGACGCGGAAACGGCTCGCCGAGGTGCTCGCGACGGGCGGCGAGCGCGCGCTCGTAGAAAGTACGCGTGCGCTTGGACTGGTGCAACTGCAGCGGCATCGTATCCTGCGCGCGCGAACCAAGCTGCGCACGACAGTGATCACGACGCGCCAAGAAGAATGCGCGTGGCTGCTCAAGTCGATTGTCACGCAAAACGACCGCGAGTGCGAGTCGCTGCTCGCGGCCATCTCGAACAAAAAGTATCTTGAAGAAGGCTCGCTCCAGGCGACGCTGGCCGTGCAAATCACACAGGACGATCCGATTTTCGCGTCGGTGGAGACGCTGTTTGAGACGCAACCCGTAGCGCGACAATTGCAGCTCCAGCTCGATTCGGTCGATGCTGTGGTTGTGACAATGGGTCGGAAACGAGACGAGTTGGAGAGGAAGAATGTCGTGCCGACAACAGGGCCTGTACCGCTCGTCAAGAGGTCGTCGTTTCGAGAGCGACGCCAAGATGGAGGCTATCCGACGTCGGACCGCAAGCGGCTCGTGCGACTTTGTCTGATTGAAGGGAAGCGGGTTCGATCGTATCGAACAGGAGGAGATTTCCTAGACCGCCACAGGCGCTACACTCCGGTTCTTGTTGCGTTGGGACGATTGCTGAGTGATGCACGCACGCGGAGTGGACGTTTACTGCATCAGTTTGTTGAGAAGCTCCACGATGACACACTCACGCCAGTGCGAGTCACAACAACTCTACATCGAGAAGTTGAGGAAGAATCCAACCAAACAGACGAGAGCAATCCCCAAGAATCAAAGCGCATGCATGTGTTTCTGCAAGAACGATATCTGCTGCCACGGTTGCCGGCGATACTGGAGACGGTATGTGTTGAAGATGTTAGCAATGGTGAAGCTACTGTATTAGTGGAAGAACCGGCCGTGGACACGCTCAAATTGCCGCCGCCCGCGATGATCGCAGCGTTTGCCAAGTTTCTCACGCGCGTGGTCACGACCGAATACGAGCTGCTCGCGGCTTCGCCTTCCGCGATCGACGAGCTGACGGACGACAAGGGCGGCGACGAAAACCTGGACGACCAGTCGTTTGAAGATGCCATGGACCAGAGCGTGCTGCAAGACTGCGTCCACGAGATGGTTTTCCAACGGATCACAACCATCACGTTTGCGAGCGCCATCGACGAGTACCGCTTCGCGCGCCAAGATGAGATGGACAATGGCTCAAACAAGTTTCTGTTTCCGTGGCATTGGCACCACTCCAAGGCGTTGCTGCAGGGTATTGCACCAGCTGAATTGGCTTTTCCAGAAGAAGCCATGACGGCCGTGACGGGGTATTTGAAGCGCCATGATCAGGATGTACGAGCGCACGGCTTTTTGCCCAAGACGCTCTCTCTCTTTCGAACGGCCGAGCTGGAAACGACCCCCAAGGGCGTCGTGCGAGCCGTCATGGCTGGGTTCAAGATGCTCCACCGAGAGATTATCAATGTCCTCTCAGCCGAGAAAGCTTCGCCAACGAAACCTGAAGGTGGTGGCATGACGAGACGGCGACCACAGCGGCGTGGATCTAGCTTTCTGAATGCCGACATTCTCATCCCGTCGGTCGTGCTCATGATGAGCCGACTGCCTCGACCCGACTATCTCGACCGTCTCTGGCACCGAGCGCTGCTCGTCGAGGCCTTCCGTGGATCCGCGTTGAGTGACGGCGGCGAAGAGGCCTACTACCTGACGTGCCTGGCCGCGGCCATGGAGTTTATCAACACATTGCAAGTCTCCAATCCAGAAATGCCAGAGGAATGTACAGCATGCGAGACGCTGCGATCCGAGCTCCTCAAAAGGAATGCACGAATAGAACCGCTGGGCGCAGCAGCTGCTGTCTCTTCTTCTTCGACTTCACCACCGTCACCAACTCCGGGGCGGCCACGGCTTTCCAGAACGACCCAGGCCGTTGGCGTCTGGAGTAAACAAGAACACGAGTCGATCAAGCAGCTCTCCAAGTGGATCTCGGACCAGCCGCCCACGGATAGCTCAATCACAATAGGGGAACACATCGAAAGGTTTATTGTGCCTCATGAGCTGTGGTGCAGCGAAGCATTCACGAGCTCAGACGCGTGAGCCAAAAAACTGAAAGGGCACAAGTGCAAAATCTCGAAGCGATAAGTGCGATAATTTTTAATTTCCGAAGAAACTGAACAAGAGACCTCTTCAATAATATTGAAGAGGTCTCTTGTTCAATCTCCAACAAGCAATGGCATCGTCCCCCGTGCACGCCAACACGCAGCACAACGTGCTCAAGGTACGTCATCACCATCAAGCTTTCCCGTCATGGCGTCTAACCGCGTTGGTCGTGACGCCAACGAGGCCTCAGCGCCTTAGTCTAACCTCGGCTTTCTCGTCTCGTGTCCGCTTCCCCCAGCGCACCAAGGTCATGCTCAACAGCGCGCTCATCTCGGCACCGGCGACGACGCGATCTCGGCGTCGCTGCGAGCGTACTAACTACCACAACGAGAATTGTTTATATTTTATTTTCCTGTTTATCTCTACCGAATCGGGTTTTCTGGATGAAGCAAGTTGTAGCCAAGCCAGTAAAAGCGTCCATAGTCCACATAGAGCTCCTCGTCTGGAGATATATCTCGCAGTGCGACGACGCGGGCCACGTTTTCTTGCGGCCGCTTGTCAAACGAGACATTGTGCGAGCCACGGCTTCGGCAGTCGTTGATGAACCCAGCTAAGACATGGGGACATTCGCGCGCGTCAACGTACTTGCCGTCGCCAAGCTTCTGGCCTTGTCGGCGAGCTTCCACGCGTCCTTGTTGGCGTAAATGCGACCCGTGTAGTCAGTCACACACGAGCTCGCCCTTGCGGAACGCGCGCGTCGCAAAGAGCCCTTGGCCGGCCCCCGCCATGAGCAACACGCGAGGCTCTACTCCTTCCTGAATGATCGGCACTGTAGACTCCATATCCATCGTCTCGGTCGCGACAGCACTGTCGTTCTCCGCCAGGATCGCCTGCTCTCCCGTCGCCATTATGCTCCCGCCCACTCTAAAAGAAAGTGCATCTCATAAAACAATTCCCCCGCTATACTGACGTATCCAACGTTATTTGGACATCAATCATACGCTTTATTGACCTCGTGGAGTCCACGGTGGACCCCCGTCCAGATCAATCGAACGTTGGTTTGCTTTCCGCAGCAACTTGTGGACCAGCATCTTCCAAACGAAATCGTCCAAGATGGCCGACGCCAAGAAGCTCGCGGACGCCATGCGCAAGACGCTGAATCTGCCGCACACGGCGTTCCCCATGCGTGCGAACGCGGCCGTGCGTGAGCCACAACTCCATGCGCGCTGCGTCACGCAACTCTACGACGCGCAGCTGCAATTGCGCCACCGCGCCGAGCCGTTTTATCTCCATGACGGTCCGCCGTTTGCGAACGGCAGTCTCCACATGGGCCACTTACTCAACAAGGTGCTCAAAGACATTATCAATCGGTACAAGCTCATGCGCGGGTACCGTATCGAATATGTTCCCGGCTGGGACTGCCACGGACTGCCCATTGAAGTCAAGGCACTCGGCCAGCTCCAGGCCAGTGACGCAGCACAGCTCACGCCGATTGAAGTGCGTAAGCTCTCGCGCGAGCTCGCGACGAAAGCGATCGCCGACCAGAAGCAAGACTTTATGCGGTGGGGCATCCTGGCCGACTGGTGTGGCGACCCGGGCAGTATTTATCGCACGATGGACCCGGCGTATGAAGCCAAGCAGTACGACGTGCTCAAGCAAATGGTGCAGGACGGACTCGTTTTTCGCGGGTTTAAACCAGTCTATTGGTCGCCGTCGTCCCGCACGGCGCTCGCTGAGGCCGAGCTCGAGTATGCCGAGAACCACGTGAGCCACGCAGCGTACATTGCATTCCCATTCCATTACGCCAAGTCGGACAAGGCCAAGCAGCTTCTGGACAAGTACAGCGACAAGTCGTTGGCCTGTGTCGTGTGGACCACAACGCCGTGGACGATTCCAGCGAACCAGGCGCTGTGCGTGAACGCGTCCGTGGAATACGCAGTCGCATTGCAACGCTCCACTGGACGCCACTTTGTCGTGGCACTGGCATTGGTCGAGAATTTGGCCCAGCAACTCGCTACTGGGGATAAGGAAGAGATCGAACCGCTCGAGATTCTAGAGACCATGACGGGCGATCTCCTGGAAGGCAGTTTGTTTCAGCATCCACTGGCGGACCGCACGGCCGTCGTGCTGGTCGGCGACCACGTGACCGTCGACGCTGGTACGGGCATTGTCCACACGGCGCCAGGCCACGGCCAAGACGATTACTTTGCGTGGCTCGCTCACCACCAAGGAGACAGCTCGGCTGCCGAGATTCTGTGTCCTGTCGACGACCATGGGCGGTTCACACGGGACGCCGGCGACCAGCTCGATGGATTAGACGTGCTCTCGGATGGCAACATGGCCGTGCTCGAGATGCTCACGCAGTCGGGCAAGCTGCTCCACATGCACAAGTACAAGCACCGGTACCCGTACGACTGGCGCACGAAACAGCCCGTGATTCTACGGGCGACGGCGCAGTGGTTTGCCAAGCTCGACGGACTCCATGCCGTCGGCAAGCGAGTGCTCGAAGAGCACGTGCAAACGTTCCCCACGAGTTCGCGCCGACGCTTAGAGGCGACGCTCTCGAGCCGCCACGAGTGGTGCATCTCTCGGCAGCGTGCGTGGGGCTTACCGATCCCCGTGTTTTACCACGCGGACACGAATGAACCTCTCATCACGAACGAGACCATTTCGTACCTGCAAGCGATCGTGAAAGACTACGCGACCAGCGATGGCCGCAAGGGATCCGACTGCTGGTGGGATCTCTCGGTCGAGCAGCTTTTGCCACCAAATCTCAAGCCCCTAGCGAGCCAGTACGTCAAGGGCACCGACACACTGGACGTGTGGTTTGACAGCGGCTCGTCGTGGCATACCGTGCTGCCCGATGTCCCGTCGGGGCAGCTCAAGCAAGCCCACGTCTACCTCGAAGGCTCGGACCAGCACCGCGGCTGGTTCCAGTCGTCGCTGCTCACGTCCGTGGCCATGCAGCAGGCGGCGCCGTACAAGCACGTGATCACACATGGCTTTGCACTCGACGAACGCGGCTCGAAAATGTCCAAGTCGCTCGGCAATACGATCGTGCCCAAGGATTTCATTGACGGCGGCGACGTGCTCATCCCGAATACAAACCCCAAGAAGAAACCCAAGACGCAAAAGATCCCAGCCTATGGCGTCGACGTCTTGCGGTACTGGGTCGCGTCGACCGATTACACGGGCGACGTGAACTTTGGGCCGACCGTGATCGCCAAAGTCAGTGACTCGCTCCGCAAGGTGCGTAACACGGCACGGTTTCTGCTGGCCAACCTCAACGACTTTAGACCCGATAGAGACGCGCTCGAGTACGACGCGCTCTCGAGTGTGGACCAGTATATGCTCCACGTACTGCTTCAAGTGAACCAGCAGATCACGGAGGGGTACGAAAGCTATGCGTTCAACCGAGTGCAGAGTGCGCTTGCGCATTTCATTTCGAGTGATCTCTCGGCGTTTTACATGGAGGCCTGCAAGGACCGGCTCTACTGTGACGCGGCCAATAGCCCAAGCCGTCGTGCCACGCAGACCGTGCTGTGGCACACGCTCGAGTCGCTGTCGCGTGCGATCGCACCGGTCGTGTGCCACACGGCCGAAGACATTCGCCTGCACTGGCAGAGCCAATCGCACGACTGTGCACTGGAAGAAGTCGAGGGCAGTATCTTTCTCGAGGACGATGCGTGGCTGCCGGCGTCGCCACAGTGGCAGAACGACGCACTCGCGAGCCAGTGGACGGCGATCCGCCAGTTGCGCGTCGACGTGAACCGCGTGGTCGAGACTATGCGTGCGGCGAATGCCGTTGGCAGCCAGCTCGAGTGTAATGTCTATTTGGTCTCGGAGAATCACCGCATAGTCCAGGCGTTAGGGCCATTGGCGGTCAAGAGCGACGCGACACTCGAGAACGTGCTGCTGTGTTCTGGTGTCGAGATTGTGTCAAGTGAGACTGAGATTGATGCGAGTGCCGTCGACAAGTTCCATGGCCAGTGCCAGCTTCTGATGGGCGACGACAAGGTCGAGATCAAGCTTGTGGTCACCAAGGCCAAGGGCCACAAGTGTCCGCGCTGCTGGAAGTATGCACCAGACGTCGATGCGGAAGAGACCACGCTCTGTGTGCGATGTGCGCGTGCGACCAACATGCAGAGTGTTGCCGACCTCGCGGCCTCGCTCGTGCAAGAGTAGATACATAGAGAGAGGACTGGGGAATAGTGACACGCTCGCAGGAAGATAGAGACTACACTGTAGAATGGCGTTGACCTTGGCTATCCTTTTATTTAGGTGGCGTTCGTGCCACTGCTCTTGATCAGTGTCCCTGCTGTCCGCCCTTGACGGGAATGAAACAAAATGGTGGGCCGAGAGACGTTCCTCGTGGCATGTCTCCACGTGCTGAACACTCCATGCCTGACGATTAACAAGCAAGGCGCGCGCGTGCTCCAGGTCGGGCTGACGAACGCGATCGGCACTACTGACGCCAACGTGCTGGCCGTCATGACACGCGTGCTGGACGCGGTCGGTCGCAAGACGGTCGAGAAAAGACGCTTGGACAAGACACGCATCACGGCTCTGCTGAGCGAGCCCTCGGTTGGCGTCCTCATTGCCAGTGGGATTCCCGCTCTCGAGAATCCAACCTCCCCAGCAGTAGTCCAGCCGTCAAAGACCCGTCCGTCTCACGGTCGTGGCGCCAGAGATTACTCGTGTCGGTTGTGAAGGTCGCTGCCTCAGGAAACCACGAGCTTTTGACGAGCCCACGGAAAGGTCCTAGTCTTCAAGAAGCCTTGCCCGTTCGTGGGGAAAGTATGCAGTCAAGGTCGATGCTGGCGAGACCATAGAAAAGCTCATGTTGGATAAGGGTACGGTTATGATCAAGCGAAGTTCCATCCTAACGTTAATAAAAAAATCCGATTGCATCGTAGTATTACTTTCTGAGCTTGGTCGCACTGAGCGCGGCCACGACGTCCACACGCCCAAAGCCAAACTGGTTGTTGGGGATCACGGCGTCCGTCGTGCCGCCACACGTGCGCTGCGTGGCCGCAATCTTGCGGACCGTAGTCGTGGTCAGCGCTGTGCGGATCTCGCTCATGGTCAAATTCACATTCGCGCTTAGCATCAGTGCGATCGAGCCAGCGACATGGGGCGCCGCGAGGCTCGTGCCCTGGCTCGTCACGTACGCCGTCTCGCCCGTACCGTAGGCACTCTTGACGCTGTACCCGGGCGCGACGAGATCGGGCTTGACCGTGCCGTCGCTGCTCGGGCCCTTGCTGCTGCCCGACATGACAGCATCGTCCGAGCGCGTACCCCCAACGCTGATAACCTCGGGGTACCCGGCGGGGTACGCTACGGTGTTACACAGCGGCCCCGTATTGCCGTTTGCAAACACGGGGATGATCCCGGCCGCGACCCAGGCCTTGGTCGCGGTCTGCATGCTCCAGTCGACAATGTCCGAGCCCCACGAGTTGTTGACAATGTGGGGCGCCTTGGCGCAGTCGGCGTTTGCGCCGTTCGTGTCGGTCGGACACAAGATCCACTGGAGACACGCGAGCGTGTCCGACTCGGGACAGTCGTTCGTGCGGCACGACTTGCACATGATCCACTTGGCGCCCGGCGCGACGCCATACCCTTTCGTGCCAACGGCCAAGCTCGTCACGGCCGTGCCGTGACTCTGCGGATCGTACGGTGTCGCCGTCTTGTTTTCCGGATCAAACCATCCGTAATTCGAGGCACCGCGGAAATTGTCCTTGATGGTCTCGTGCGTGGCCAGCACGCCCGTGTCAATAAAGCCAATCGTGATACCCTGGCCCGTGTTACCAGTGCTCCATGCACTGGTCGCACCGACCTTCTTGACGCCCCACTGTGCATTGGCCGCGTCGGCCGAGGCCGCCGTGGTCGACGACTGGTCGGCCAGTGGCGTGACAAAGCCCGGCTCGCTGTTCGTTGTGTTGCCCGCCATCATGGGCGTGATCGTGGGCAGCTTGAACCGTTTCTCTTCGCGCACTTCCAAGACGCCGGGCATCATCGAAAGCTTAAACACGAGCTCGGCGCTGGCGTTGCGGAAAAAGACTTGGTTCGTCATCCAGAACTGGCGCGTCTTGGTAAAGAGCGGCTGCGCCGAGACCGTGTCGTTTTGCAACGCGACGACTGTCGCGACAGCCTGCTGCGTTTCGTTGGCGTGCTGCTTGAGCGAATCGACGAGCTGCTGGATCTTGATGCCGCGGCGCAACACGTCCCACTTGCTCGTGGCGTTCGCGGTCATGCGCGGCGCGGCCGCCGCGAGCCGCCGTTGGAACTCGGCGTGGTCAAAGTTGTCCGTGTGTGCTTGGAGCACGCGCGACGGCGACTGCTTCATCGTGACAATGAGGTTCACGGTGCCCTGCTCGGCGAGCACGCGGTGCACGCGCGGATGCACTACCACACCGGCGTCGGCCGAGAGAGAGAGCGTGGCGGTCGCCAGGAGTGCGAGCGTCACGAGGTTGCGCAGCATCTTGAAGGGAGAGAGAGAGAGTAGGGCCTGCGGACTGGAGAGAACTGCGCAGGAAGAAAAATGAGAGACCCGCGCGCTCGCCCAGAGGGCGTCGCTCACGCGGTCATGCTCTCATCTCTTGAAGGTTCCAGCGAGTGACTGACAATCACAATCACGTCCCGGTGGGTGACGCCTGCGGGCAGAACCGAGCCACTTGTTGATGCGTGTGGCATGGTCGAAAGAGTGCCATCTGCTGCACTTTCGGTCATTAGTATTGGTGTTTGTATAGGCACTCAACAGGGGGAGTTACTGAGTGCCAGTGTCGCCCCATCGTCGAGTGCCACGTCCATCAAGCGTGGTCGGGTCGTCGCATCGATTGCCGCCGATGCATCTGGCGGATTCCTTGACGCTGGAAGTCAATGGGTTTCTCCACGCCCAGATGCCCTCGTCCCTCTCTGGGATACTAAACGCACAGTCTCTATTGGGGGACATGCGGATCGCGATGGCTGACCGAATGGGTACAGTAGCCCTCCCACGTTTGGATACCGTTGGGGACATCGGGATCTATGTACTGTACGCGTTGAGACCAACAGCGCCGTCTCTCTTATCGTACTGCTTAGTATTGCTTTGATTCACAGCGTTTCGCCAGTCTCGCGTCCGTAGGAATGTGTTCTACAGCTGATCCGGTGTGATCGGGTGGGGCAGCGGAATGATCGACTTCTTGTCAACGTCTCGCGGCAGCGCCTTGCGCATATCTAAATACAAAACAAGCAGGACACCATCAGCACGCTCCTTTGCTTCTCAGCGGTTTCTTCTCGAAATGGCGACGTACCAAATGCGTCTTCGCCGTCCGTGTCGCTCGAGTAATACCCGAGCACGCGCCGATAGACCGAGTAGCCAAACTTTTCGTACATGCCGATCGCGAGCGAATTCGAGACGCGCACAAAGAGGTCGACAAAGTAGGCGTCGTAGAGCTCAATCGAAACGTTCTCGAGATAGTCCATGAGGTTGCGCGCGAGCCCGAGGCGGCGGAACTCGGGCGCGACCGTCACGGCCGTGACGTGGCCGTGCCAATTCTCCTGGAGCCCCTCGGCCTTGCCCATGACTGTAGAGACAGCAATGATGAGACAATAGGAACAACAACTCATAGGAGAAAAGAGGCACGACGTACTGTAGCCCATGATGGCCTTGTTGGGGTCTTCCTGGACGAGAAAGTAGTCGGGCCACTTGGCCATGTACTGCAGATAAAAGCCCGTATTGTACTGCCCATAGAGAAGGTGAGAGTGTGAGCGACACCGCGTTCGATAGCGAAAGATGTATAGATGACGGGGATAAGTACGTACGGTCTCGGTGAGCACGTCCAGGTTCACATTATTGAACCGGAAGAGGTCTTCGCATCTAAACTTGCGCGTCGACGTCATGGTGATCGTGTGGATTTGGGAAACAGCATCCAATCCAACGTTTGATTGACTTCAAATCAACGTTGGGTTGGTTATATAGACTCCTCTCCCGTTATTTTCAGTTCGCGGGCACAAAACGAAAATGGCGCCAAGTGAATCGAAGGTACGCGAATAGGATGACATCTTGCGCGCTGCGTAGCGATGCCCACAGACCTCTGGCGGCCATGCGCCATACACTAATCGATAGCGCAGGATCTGAACTTTCTTGTCATGCCATTTTCACTAAAGATTGTGCGGGGCAGCGCCGAGTACAAGCCGACGTACCAGCGGTTCGTGCTCAAGAAGAAAAACTACACGCAGCAGTACTCGCACATTTATGTGAGCCGCTTGCTGCAACTGCGCGACGCCGTGCTGCGGCGCATTGAAGATTCCGATGTCTCGGCGCGCGTGCTGCCCAAGATTATCGATCTCCGCGTCGGCGCCGAGTGCATTATCGTGGGCACGACACTCAAGCAGCTTGATAACAAGCCCGATCTTTTTGCCGCGCTCACGAGCGACGAAAAGATCTTGTCGCTCGCGACGCTCTCGCTCAAGATGGCGACGCGTACCGACGAACTGATTCTCGAAGACGAGTCGGGTCGCGTCGAGCTCACGGGCCATATTAATATCGGCGAGCTCGTCACGGGCGTCGTGCTCGGTGTGCGTGGCCGTATGCTTGACGGCAACGCCGGCTTCCACGTTGACGAAGTGTTTTTGCCGTCGCTGCCGCCGCAAATGCCGCTGCCCGAGCGTACCGAGAGTCAGTACATTGCGTTGGTCTCGGGCTTGTCGATTGGCCGCGAACATGCCGACAAGCCGCTCAAGAACCACGTGCTCATGGACTATCTCGCGGGTCGCATTGGCCAAGACGACGAAAAGCAATTCGTATCGCAAATTGTGCGGACGATTTTCGTGGGCAATTCCGTCGACACGGAAAGCAGCGTCACGCTCGCCAAGGAGCCGGGCATACAAAAGAAAAAAACCACCGCACAGCTCTCGGAAGAAGCCGCGCCCATGAAAAACCTCGATGAATTGCTCTCAACGCTGGCGTGTGCCATGCCCGTCGACATTATGCCGGGCGTGAGCGATCCGAGCAACCACGCGCTGCCGCAACAGAGCTTCCACGCGTGTCTCTTCCCGCACTCGGCGCGGTTCGCGACGTTTCGCGCCGTGACGAATCCGTACGAAGCCAGTGTTGGTGGTGTCGAGCTGCTGGGCCACGCTGGCCAACCACTGCACAGCATTTTGCAGTGCACTTTCTCAGCGACCGAGGAGAACTCGATGTCCGATGGAAACTCGGACGCGGAAGTGGCGTTGGACGTGCTGGAGCGATGCCTGCACTGGCGCAATGTCGCACCGACGGCACCGGATCTGCTGACTGCGTTTCCCGTGGAAAACAGCGATCCGTTCGTGGTCGAACGGTGTCCGCACGTGTTTTTCGCGGGCAATGCCAAGGGCTTTGGCACGCGCCGTCTCGAAGGTACGACGGTGATTTAGTAGGGAGTGTATGGATTTTGCGTTGAGCTTATGGTGGTGGTGTGTGTGTATAGGAGCCAAGGGCCAGCGTGTGCAGCTCGTGGCCGTGCCATCGTTTGCTGAGACCTCGACGATCGTGCTCGTCGACCTCAAGGACCTCTCGAGCTTCCCCATTACGATCGACCTGTAAAAACGATCGTTTTGGTGGCGAAACCATCATTATGCTTGCCCAAAATCATGTTTACAATCAGTGGATCCGCTCGTTTATGATCCGTACACTGTCGACGATCTTCAAGCTCGACGACTCTCCTGTGCGTCACTTCATTGGCTATAATAAACACGTCACGATAATATCCACCAATAATATAATTCAAATCGTGATGTGGTTAGGTGTATTTGAGCGGAGCCACATTCAGCGGACGGAGCTCCTCCCCTCCAAAAGACCTTGCATCACCAAATGCGTTGTGTATGTGGTCAATCATTCCGCAACTTGTCTCCGGAACCTCAAGCCATCTCCCCCTTCCTGTTGGTTCATCATGGCGCCACCACTGGACGACGCACAGCTTACGAAGCTCGCGGAGCTTTTCGACCAAGTCAACGGCAGTGCGCAGACGCTCCACGGCGGCTTCCTCTCGCTTGACACGCCCACTCAAGACGCCGCGACCGTGCAGCTCGTGTGGAGCAAGCGCGACCTCATCAACAGCGCGTCGGTCAAGTTCCACGCGCAGTACCACGTCAGCGGACTCGGTACTCCGTCCCCGCATGTCCACAAGGCCGGCCTGCCGTCGGCGTGGGACGCTGCACTCACGAGCGTCTCACCGTCCAAGAAATTCGTCGTCACGCTCAAGCTCGACAAGTCGGGCGACGCGACCGAAGGCGTCTTTAGTGTGTTTAGCGACGGCGAACTGGTGCGCACGTTCAAGGCACCCAAGACGCTCCATGGTATTGTGTACACGGGCGAGCGCGAGGGCGGCATCACGTGGAGCCACGACGAGACGCGCATTGCGTACGTGGCCGAGAAGAAAAAAGCCAGCGAATCGGCGCCGTTTTACGAGAATATCAATTCGAAAAAGGACAAGAAACCCGACGACAAGGACTCTGCCTCCACGACTCTGCCTGGTAACAAGTACGCACAAGAGGACGACTGGGGCGAGCAGTACGTTGGCAAAAAGACGGGCGCGATCTTTCTTGCGACGCTCGCGACTGGCAAGATCGAGGAGGTCAAGGGCATTCCCGATAACCTGACGTGTGCCGACGTGCTGTTTACGCCCGGTGACAAGGGGCTCGTGTTTGCCGGTACGCAAGTCGACGCGCCCAAGCGGCTTGGGATCATTTACTGCTACAACCGCCCCATCACGCTGTACACGATCGAGCTGGAAGGAGGAGCCGAAGATACGGAAACGCCAGTCGCCCACAAGCTCGAAATCAAGGCGCTGGACGCGGCCAGTGAAAAAATTGCATCGATCCGCAGCCCACGGTTTTCTCCGGACGGCTCGAAGCTCGCGTTCTTGGCGACACGGGACGTCGCGACCCACAATACGTGCAGCCTGCTGGGCGTACTAGACTGGGCCACCAAGGAGACCACGACACTTATCAACATTGTCGAAGAACCCGAAGCCGACTATACGAACAACCCACTGACGGCGTTTAACGGCTTGTTTCTCGGCTCTCTTTCCAAGAAAGCGTGGTCCCAGGACAGCAAGTATCTGTTTTTCGACACGCAGCTCGGTGCACGCACGCTGTGGAAGTACGTGGACGTGGAAACCAAGCAAATTGTCAACCCGTCGTTGGTGGACGGCGAGAAAGTCGGAGCCGAGACCGTGCTGGACCGTGCTGCTGGTGGTTGGTTTCTCGTCTCGGCGGCGTCGCCTGTGCGTGCGGCCAGCGTCTACCTCGTGCAGATCGATCTGGCCACGGGCAAGTATCTTGGGTCTCCACTCGCGATCGTTGACCAGACCAGCAAGGCCCAGCACGTCGGCGACTGGAAGATTTTGTCCGTGCCGACCAGCGTCTCGGATTCACAGGCCAAGCCGCAGCCGGAAGTGAGTGAGGTTCTCAAGCCGCATTTGCTGCCATTGACGACGAGCTCGTCGGATTTTGAAGCCATGGTGTGGTTGCCCAAGACGCCCCCACCCGCTGCGGGGTACCCAGTCGTGCTCGACCTCCACGGCGGTCCGCATGGCTCGTCGCCCGTGACCTACCGCGTCGTGTACGAGTACATTGCCGCACTCGGATTTGCGATCGTCAGTGTCAACTACCGTGGCAGTACCGGCTACGGAATCCGCGCGCTCGAGTCGCTCGTGGGCCGCGTCGGCACGCAGGACGTGTACGATTCGCACTTTGGTCTCCTCCACGTGCTCGAGACCAGTGGACTGCCGCTGGACCGTACCAAGATCCACTGCTCGGGCGGCAGCCACGGCGGCTTTTTGGTCACGCACTTGGTCGCGCAATTCCCGAGCGTTTACAAGTCGACGGTCGCGCGCAATCCCGTGACCAATATTACGAGCCAGTTTTTCACGAGCGATATCCCCGATTGGGGGCTCGCCGTCACGGGCGTCAAGCGGTTTGACGCTGTCCACACGACGCAGGCACTGCAGAACGATACGACGCTCGCGCCACTGACGCCCGTGGCGAGGGCCGCGATCCTCAGCAAGTGGTGGACCCACTCGCCCATGGCCAACGACGTGAGCAAGGTCACGACGCCCATTCTGTTTGGCATTGGCGGCAAGGACCGCCGCGTGCCGCCCACACAGGGCCTGGAATTTCGTGACGCACTGCGTGGATTGGGCGTAGAGACCAAGACGCTGTGGTACCCAGACGACTGCCATCCGCTCGACACGCTCCAGGCGTTTGCCGACTTTTCCGTCAACTGGGGCGCCTGGCTCGTGCAGCACAACTAGAAAAACGGTCACGTCACACGTCGCAGAAAAGTATCCGATCCTGAACCCAGGGTATCAGAGACTTTCGTTTGCCTATTCCTGGATCAATACACATACGGTGAGTCTCTTTTGTCGATCGGAAGCCGAAGTCTCTTGTCACTTGTTGCAGGTTGGGAATGGGGACGCGTAGCGATGTCGAGTCGTGTCCGTACGCGGCCGTGTGCGTAGTCTCGCCCAGTGGTCGCGCGTGCGTACCACCAAGTCTCCACGCCGCAAGTGATCTCCTACTCGCGATCGCCCACGAGCAGCTCCATGTCTTTGTCCGGCGATCCGATCGGCGGTCGTCATCGTGCGCGTGCAGCCCAAGCCTCGAGGGCTTTGTTTGTCCCCACGTGACGGCCTACGACGACGCCGCCCTTGTGCTAACCATCCCGGTGAGCTCGATCGCCCAAGTGTACATGACGTACCGGACTGCTCCCTCCATAGTACCAACGGGATCGACTGCCACGGGCAAAGGCGTCGCGACCCGCACCAAGGACCTTGTATTAAAGACCACAACGTCGCTTGTGCTGTGGCTCGAATTTGAACACAATCTCGCGCGCGGATGGTTCCTCGAGGCACTCAGCTCGTCCAGTGGCGCGTCTTCGCGACTAGAGATGGACTATCTCGACCTCAGCGATGCCGAAGCTGTTGCCACGGTGACCTCTCCGCCACAGAAGCCTTCTTCTCTCAGCGAGTTCTCGCCTAGACCCCTTCCAGGGCCAAGCCTCCTCGCGTTTCTGCGGGACGCGTGGCGCCACGTCATGTACGACAAGGTCAAGCTCGCACTGCAAGTCGCCCACGACTCGCCCACGTCATCTCTAGAGGACCCCGCCGTCTCAAAACTGCTCACGACGGCCATGGAGCTGTCGACGCGGCTCGACGAGCCGGATGTCCTTGCGTTTGCGTGGCTCACGAGCGGCTTTCTGCACCTGCGCAGTGGTGGCTCTGCCAATGTCACAGCGGTCGCCCAGGTGCTCCAGAGTCTCACGTGGGCGCGCGAAAACTCGCTCGAGTACCTCACGTGCCTGGCGCTGCAGTGTATCGCCAGTGTCTACATGGAGAAGCCCGAGACGGTGGCGAAGGCGAGGGAGTATTTGACAGAAGCGATCAAGCTGCTCACGCTCAGCAGCCGCTGTGCGGCCATGGAGCCGTCGCTGAAAATGCAGATCCACGCGACGCTTCGGGGTCTCACGAGCAGCCGTCAAGACCCACAGAATCAAAGACGTCCATCTGTACAACGAGCCCACTCGGTGCTGTCGACTGGTCCATCGTCATTGATGGAAAAGAAGCCGCGCGAGCAGCTCGCCGTTTTTCGCAGCGACAGTAGCAGCCGCTTGCTGGACAAGGCCGACAAAAGCAAAAGCAGCCGGGCGTTCAGTCTCTATACGCATGTCATCGGCGGTGGGAGTGGGCGATCCACTAGTCCACAGGGCGACACAGTCAAGCCACTGCTTCTCTCGCGCGTTGCAAAGGCTCTAGACCAGGACGCCCACGGCGGATCGTTTTTCGTGGACGTGCTCGGCGCACACGGCGTCCACAAGGCACGCTTCCGTGTTTATCTGGATCTGGGCGTGACGATCGCGTGGCTTGTGGACCACATCACGATACGATACAACAAGGCCTTGGTCTCCATGGACGAAGCCGAGAGTGAGCCCGTGGTCGAGCTCTTGTATGATCCACAACGCAAGGAGCTCGTGCCGACGCACATCGTCGTGAGCCAGTGGATCCCGTCGTCGGCGAGGAGCTCTTCCGTGTTGTCACAAAGCCAGTACACGCTCCATGCCAAGCTCGCGCCGCGGATCGTGTCGTCCCACCGGACATCGTCCATGGAGAAACTCGCCCAAAAGAAAAAGCAGACTTCCAAGACGGAGAATGACGCGCTGGAAGAACCGAATGTCTTGTGCTCACTATGTGGACGGCGCATTCCACTGAGTGACGTTGAAGACCACTCGGAGTCGTGCTTTTAGACCTGGAACGAAAACGGTAGAGGGTGACAAGGATGGCAAAAGGACGATGTCAAGAGTCCCCAGTCTATTCCAGTAGATAGACTGTAGGAACTCTTGGACTTGGCCGTGAAGGGATCAGCGAAATTTAGATACACGCATTCCGGTTCGCACGCGCGTCACGTTCCGTTCTTGCAGCAATGATACCGGTACTACGTAGTAACTTCAACAGTCGCGAGCCTCCATGTTTCATCTCAGTGCTTCTCGAATAACCCTGACGTCACGATGGGACCTACTGTGCTGTACGGACCTTGTACCCATCATTGCAGAAAACGCATTCGCGCTTGAAGTGCCGAATAAAAAAGATGCCGCCACGTCTGTCAACATCCCCTTGAAAAAAATCCCAAAAAGCTACCAACATTCTAAAAGGCATGCGTATCCAAATGAAACCGACCAACACTCTTTTAGGAGAGCCGTAGATAGCTTATACAGGTACATCTGCAAAAATTCACTCCGTCTGTGCCTCAAAAATGCATCAGTACATTAGTCTTAAGCAGAACAAAGGTACTTTTATATCGTAATTTGGGCAAAGATTATCCTCCTATCTTTTCCCCCTGGATCCTCAGTGTGAGCAGAGATCCACGCGCCGCCATCGTCGTCTCCCATGCGACCACCACCGAACCCAGTCAATTGGGATCGTGGCTCAGTCCCCAAGAAGCGCTCTCCCCTCAAGCAAATCCAAAGCAAGCAACCAAGCCAACCACTATGAATGAAACCAATGACACCCAGCGCCGGTCGTTTCGCGAGCTGATCGGCATCAAGAAGAAAGACCCACCGCCTCCGGCGTCTGCGCTGGACGATTTACTCTCGCCCGACTCGTGGATCTGGGACGTGGCCGGACCAATCGCCAACACGCTCGGTGTGAGCTCGGGCGGCATCGCCGCTGGCTCGCTCGCGGCCAAGGCCGTGGCCGCGGCTGCCACGGCTTCGGCCTCGGCCTCGGGTGCTGGCTCGGCCACGGCGATCGTGGCATCGCTGGCCACGCCCGTGGGGCTTTGCGTCATCACGACTGTCGCTGTGGTCGGTGGTGGCGTCCTCATTGGCCGCGCACTATTTTTTCGCGGCAAGGTCTCGGACGACGCGTGGATCGTGGTCGAGGCCAACGACCCTAGGAAAGGCAAAGACGAATTCGCAGTCGCCGTATTTGACAACGAAAAGGGCGCGCGCAAGGCGTTCAAGAAGTCGTGGTGCAAGTCCAAGGCGTTGTTTGGCCCGAACAAGACCCACGTCGAGTCGCGTCGGTATCAAGACGAGTTCCGCCAGGTCATTGCGGCGCTGTGAGGTGGGAGAAAGAAGAGATAAACAAGACGAAGCAAACTGTGTCCCACGTCACGGCAAGAGAAAAAATACCTCGGCATCCCAACCCCCGGCCGCCAGGGGAGAATAAGAGAGAGGGCCACCACCACTGGCTACTATGGATGCCTTTTCGTGTCACGAAGAATGTTGTAAGATATAAGCTCTCCATAAAGAACTGAGTAACTAAAGACAAGACAAACCGCGCTGTTCGTTCTGAAGCATCTTTATGCGCATGTAGACATGGGGCGCGCTGGGTCGTCACAAACGTTTTCTCGGTCTCTGCAATATACTAGTAGACCCGACGGTCCAGTACATACTTGGTGATGGCCTCTAACTGTTGCAGCATAGTGGAAGGGAAACTGCTCGAGGTCGCTTTCGGGCTCCAGCTTCGATTCAATCTTCTTGTGTTCTCCTCTGGCTCGGTTCGTAAAGAATCGTGGCCTCCGGTATTCTCGTCATGATGCTCTCGCGCCAGCAGAATCGCTCTAGACAGGTTGCATCAATCGCTGCTCGCTGCAGTGCACGTGCAAGCGCCGCTCGGACGGCAAGCTCAAGGATCGCCTGGAACAGTAGCAGCAGATATCGCTCTTTCTTGGTATTCGTGCGTGCGCTTTGATTTCTTTGGGATTGCTCTCTTCTGTTTCGTTGGATCCTTCCTCATCTTCTTGATGTAGAGCTGTTGTTGTGACTCGCACGTCTGTGAGTGTATCATTATGGAGCTTCTCAACAAACTGATGCAGTAAACGTCCACTGCGCGTGCTGCGTCACTCAGCAATCGTCCATGAAGAACCGAGGTGCAGCGCCTGTGGCGGTCCTGAAAATCTCCTCCTGTTCGATCCGAGCGAATCCGCTTCCCCTTCAATCAGACAAAGTCGCACGAGCCGCTTGCGGTCCGACGTCGGATAGCCTCCGTCTTGGCGTCGCTCTCGAAACGACGACCTCTTGACGAGCGGCACAGACCCCGTAGTCGGCACGACATTCTTCATCTCCAACTCGTCTCGTTTCCGGCTCATCGTCACAATCACTGCATCCATGGAATCGAGCTGGAGCTGCAATTGCCTCGCTGCGGGCTGCGTCTCAAACAGCGTTTCCACGGACGCGAAGATCGGATCGTCCTGTGTGATTTGCACGGCCAGTGTTGCTTGGAGCGAGCCTTCTTCGAGCTTCTTCTTGGTCAAGATGGCCGCGAGCAGCGACTCGCATACGTGCATTTGTACCAGTCCAAGCGACCGCGTACTTTCTACGAGCGCGCAATCGCCGCCCGTCGCCAGCACCTCGGCGAGCCGTTTCCGTGTCTCCGTCTGTAATACCACGCCCGTGTCGTGCTGCTGCGTGGCCTCGTCTTCTAGTATCGTAATCGCCTTGCGCTGCTGGTCATGATAGGCCAAGACCAACGCCTGCATAGTCCTGAGGTGCTGCTGCTTCTTGCTGATGAATGTGTGGATCTCGCGCTTGAGCGAGTACTCGCGGACCATGCGTTCCATGTAACTCAGCGCCGTCGATCTTGCCATGGGTTCCACAGCCTTGTTCGTACTTGTGTCACTGGCTGTGTTGTCATCGCCTTCCTCGCTCCCGCCGCTGTCCTTGAGCAGGTGGCTTATGTGGAGACTACCATTCGCAAACGGTGGGGCCGTCATGGAGACAAAACTGCTCGGCGTTGTGGCGCATTTTGCTGCAGCTGCGCGTCGTCGAGTTGCGTGACGCAGCGCGCGTGGAGCTGCGGCTCGCGCACGGTCGCGTTCGCACCCATGGAGAACGCCGTGTGGGCAGATTCAGCGTCTTGCGCATGGCGTCCGCGAGCTTCTTGCCAAGAAGTTAGTGGTCTCGGCCATCTTGGGAGCTCGCCTGGAAAATGTTGGTCACGGAAGGCAATCGAACATTCGGGTGTCCAAAAGGTCTAGAAAGCGTAGGATTGACGTAAAAAACGTTGGATACGTCAGTATAACGGGGGAATCGGTGCTCGCATATCATGCTTTCTCTGAAGAGCCTTTTGCAGAGGCGGCGGGCAACCAAGAGATCATGGCGGAGAACGGCAGCGCTGTCGCGACCAAGACAATGAAGATGTACTGAACAGCGCCTGTTTTCCAAGAAGGGGGTAGAGCCTCGCGTGCCACTCATTGCGGGTGCCGGCCAAGGGCTTTTTTGCGACGCGCGCGTTCCGCAAGGGCGAGCTCTTGTGTGTCTACACGGGCCGCATCTACGCCAACAAGGCCGCATGGACGTTCAACGACAAGGCGCACCTCATGAAACTTGGCGACGACAAGTACGTCGACGCGCGTGCGGAACGCCATGTGTTGGCACGGTTCATTAACGACGCCATGGCACGCACAGTGACTCTTGCAAAGCGGCCACCAAGCCAACACGACCAGTGTCGTCGCGCTGGGGGATTTCACCGAGGAACTCTAGCTCTACGTCGGCTATGAACGCTTTTACTGGCTTGCCTACGACCTGCTCCATCTAGAGAATCCGATTCGGTCGCGATACATTGGACGTCAGTGTATATAGGCGATGCAGGGAAACCGAAAAACTCGAGCGCGTCTAGATATTCACAATCCACGGAACCGCATGTAAAACAAAACAGCAAACGCGCTTATATACTTGAATAATGTATGTGGCTCCTACTTGCTACTGGCTACTTTACTGAAGACGTGCATCGTTCTCGCGCCGCTGGCGCGTACGCTCTTGGAGTCGCTTTTGGCACTCGCGCAGGTCGGCGTATTTCAGTTTGAGCCTAATGGCTGCGCGCTGATGTTGCTCGAAATCGTCGGTTTGCTGCCCAAGCAGTTGCTGCAGCCGCGCTTTGCGGTAGCGCTGCAGCCAGTCGCGCGTGAGGTCGGCGTACGCCGCCGCCACGTCAAAGCGGTGGCGCCAAAGTGCGTCGAGCACGACGTCGACAATGCCGAGCGGCGCTTCGAGCGCAAATGCGCGGCCGCCGTTGCGTGCGTAGAGGCCACCGACGATGCGCAAGACCGTGTCACTCGGGACGGGCATCCGTCCGAGCGCTGCGTGTCTCGCCGCCGTCAGTGTCTCCAGCGCGGCCACCAGGAGTGGATCCGCGAGCGACAGCTCGAGCTCGAGCAGCTCCTGCGGGAGCGCACGTGCATACGTGGGCTTCGGCTCCGGCTGAGCCTCGGCCTCCACTGCGTCAGTGGTGGTGCTGCACGCCGTGTGGGCGTGGAGCTCGGCGCCCGTTTGTACAGGGGCCAAGGCAGTCACCTGGGTTGCCACCTGAACAGTCGCCTCGGTAGGCGCCAGGGCAGGCTCCTGCGCAGTCGCCTGTGCGGCTGGTGTGGCCGCTACAATAGTCTCGACGGCGTGCGCAGCGCCAGCAATGAGCGTGGCGGCGACGTCGTTCGTGGCCGAGACCGCCGGGAGCATGGCGGCCGGCGTGAGGAGCATCATATACCAGTACATGATGTCGTCAGAGACAGAACAGATTTTGTTCGTGGGGTAGTGGGGGAGCAATTGGTAGTAAAAACCACTTGTGCTCGAGGGAGCAAGTTCAGAAATGAACCCTCTTGAGGGATCCCACAGTAGGCCAATGTGGGACAGGGCGCTGCTTGGGGTCGCAAGCGCACCGAACATTCTAATCAGGGGTAAGGGTACAGGGTAACGTTACTGGGGTACGGGTTACGGTCGGGGTCTTTGCAGTCAAGTAACCTAACGTTAACGTTAGCAAAACTTTCTTTTCCTTTCATTGGTCTCTTTATGCGGATGTAGCCATGCGTGTGGGCGCGCTGGATCGTCACGAACGGTTTCTCGGTCTTTGCCATGGAGACCTCATCATGGTCCAGTAAATACTTGGTGATGGCCACGTAGCCAAAGTGAGACGCTACGATCGCGGGGGTGCCACGCACAGTCTTCACGCGCGAATACCTACTACACGTCTGTGGCACGGCCAGGACTCCTTGAGTCGCGAGGTCTTTCTCCTCAATAAACTCGATGACATTCAGAAACGCTTGGAGATCGCCGCCACTATGTGCGACAGCATAGTGGAAGGGAAACTGCTCGAGGTCGTTTTTGGGCTCCAGCTTTGTCTCGGTCTTCTTTTCCTCTGGCTCGATTCCTGCGGACTTGCGGCCTCCGGTATTCTCGTCATGATACTTTCGCTCCAGCAGAATCGCTTCTCGAAGCAGATGAGCTAGACCATGAGGGTCAATCCCTGCTCGCTCCAGCGCCGGTGCAAATGCCACTCGCACGGTCCGGATCGTCCAGGTATAGACGGACCTGCTCCGTGTCCGTCGTGTCGTAGGTTATCGCAAGGGCGTGATCCGAGAGGTCCACGACCGCATCGATTACGTCACTCGCGCCGTCCACACCGGCGAGTGAAAGTACGACCGCAAACAGCGACAGGAGATGGCGTAGTTGACCCACAGCAGCTGAGAATGCCCCACTGGCTTTGGCTTGATGGATCATTTGCGTCAGGTGGTCGTACTGGCGGCGAAGTGTTTTCGTGTGAAGCTCAACGCCATGGACACGCCAATCGATCTGCGTCAGCGAGCGCTGCATGGTCGTCACCCACGGTGCGCTCTCCATACTCACTTTGACGAGCTGCAACGCCCAGTACTCGACCTCGCTTGCGCTGAAAAGACTGCGCGTCTCGCACTCGCGAATAACCATTTGGAACAGCACGGCCTCGCGGTCGTTGATGACGAGCTTGTCCTGGATCAGGCGCGTGAATGCTTGCGTGAGTAGCTTCTTGAAAAGCTCGGGCGTCTGTGAGAGCGTCGCAACGCCGAGATGCAACACGACGCGCACGTCGCGGACGCTGGACAGCGTCTCGGTCAAGCTCTCCAGTTGCAAAAACAGTAATTCGGGATTCGTGTCCAATGTTGTACTTTCCAGCAGCGAGCAGCTCAAAAGCAGTTCCGTAAATCGCCGGAAGCGACGCTGCTGCGTGAGTTGTGTGAGCAGTGTGCGCACGCGGCCAGTGGGATCGCTCGCGTCCGTGACGAGCTGGATCGGGCGCCGCGTCAGTGCGTCGACGACTTCAGGATCCATGTCGCAGTCCTCCACGAGAAACGTGATAAAGTCGGTGTGGCCATAGAACGCGGCGATGTGGAGCGCCGTCGTTTGCTCCTGGTCGCCTTCAAAGCGCGTGCGATCCAGAAGCTCGCCTATTGGCTGGGTAGCCGTTGCATCCCCCACGCCCGTGTACAGAACTCTCTGGAATATATCCGGACGGTTTACCTGGATCGTCGCCATGAGCAGTCGCACGCGGTACGCGTCGAGTCCAGTGTGATGCGGCACTGCACTCAGATAGGTCGCGATCGCGACGCCCACGTCGTTGGTCGCAAATGCTCGCTTGACGATCGCCTCGATAATCACTGGATTGCGCGACGCGACGGCCGATTCCAGGGAGACGTACTTTGGCAGGAGCTCTAGGAGCTTGTGGCGTTTGCTCGAGGACGATGAGCTGCGCTTGATATAACTCGTAGTAGCGTGGTCGCCGCCGCGACTTGGGATACTCGGATCGGCAACCCCAGCATCCAGCATCTCGTGGACAATACCGACGAGGCCGCGCTTGATCGCGACGTGGAGCGGCGTGCGGCCGCGGTCGCCGTTGGCGTTGGCGTTGACGCCTCGTGCGAGTAGCACACGCGCCGCTGTGGCTTGCTTGTAGTCACACGCGTCATAGAGCGGCGTCGAACCGTACTGGCCCTGCGCATCCACGGCAGCACCGCTGTCCAGCAGCAGCATCATGCAGTCGATTGCGCCGTACCGGGCTGCGACATGGAGCGGCGTGACCTGCAGCGGCCGCGCGCGCGTATGGACGTCAGCACAGGCAGCGATTGCACGCCGCAACCGCTCGACGTCCTTGGCCTGGATACTCGCGTGGATCTCTGCGCTCATTTCGTGTCTCTCAACTCTGGACGCGTTGACGCCAGGTCTCTGGACACTGAACGCCCCAGTCTCTGGACGCTGGATGCTGGACGCGGGGGATTCTGTGGATTGAACCCAATTGCTCGGACTCCATCACTGTTTCGGGGGGAAATTGACAAGAGTGTCCAAACGACAAGCAAGAAGAAAATCGAAGCGGATTCTTTTTTTTCTTCTGCAGGAAAATGGTTGTCACTCTTGGCACGACATGCACCATGTGCGACTCCCATGTACATGTGTTTTGTTTGTTTGCGGGCGTCCCGAGCCATCTCCATGACATTTCCCTCCGAGTAGAGAGAGAGAGAGTATGCTGTGAAGCCATGGGGTTACGTCGCACTTTCTTAGGCCGCAAACGCCTTTTCGAGCGGGTGCGCGCGCGTCACGAGATCAAAGCGGTCCGGACCGACGCCAATCCACTTGATGTGCGTGCCCATGAGCTCCTCGACACGGAGCACGTACTGCTGCGCGGCCACGGGAAGCTCCTCAAAGGTCTTGCACTTGGAGATATCCTCGTCCCAACCGTCCATCTCTTCGTACTCGACCTGCGACTCTTCGAGCAGCTGCAAGTTGGACGGCATGCCCTCGAGCTTCTTGCCCTTGTGCCAATACGCGACGCCAATCTTGACCTTCTTAAGTCCCGTGAGCACATCGAGCTTGGTCAGGTTGAGCTCCGTGAAGCCATTGACCATGTTCGAGTAACGCATCTGCGGAATGTCGAGCCAACCGCAGCGGCGCGGACGGCCCGTGGTCGTGCCAAACTCGGCGCCGACGCGGCCCAAGTGCTCGCCCACGGCGTCGTGGAGCTCGGTCGGGAACGGCCCTTCACCGACACGCGTACAATAGGCCTTGACAATGCCAATGATGCCATTGAGGCGGTTGGGCGAGATACCACCGCCCGTGCACACGCTTCCAATCGACGGGTTGGACGACGTCACGTACGGGTACGTGCCAAAGTCAATGTCGAGCATGGTCGCGTTCGCGCCCTCGACGAGGATGCGCTTGCCCGAGACGTACGCCTGGTTCAGGTAGTCCACCGAGTCCACCGTCATGCTCAAGATCAAGTCCTTGATCTCGCGGTAGTACTCAATCTCGGCCTCGACGTCGACCTGGAGGTCCGGGTAGTTTTGCTTGTAAAACTTGACCTGGTCGCGGAGCTTGTCGCAAAAGTCATCAAAGTACCGCAAGTCGCCGACACGCACGCCGTTGCGGAGCATCTTGGACGAGTAGGCCGGACCAATGCCCTTGCGGGTCGTGCCAATCTTGTTGCGGCCGCGGCGCTCTTCGTTGAGGCCGTCAATCTCTTGATGGAGATCCAGCACCAAGTGGGCGCGGTCCGAAAGCAAGATGCGGCCGTGGTAGTTGATCTCCATGCGCTTGAGCTCGTCGAGCTCCTTGAGGAGACCAGGGAGATGCACGACCACGCCGTTGCCAACAACACACACGGCCTTTTCATTGAGAATGCCCGACGGCACCAAGTGGAACTTGTACTTTTTGCCTTCGTGGACGATCGTGTGGCCGGCGTTGGCACCACCGGCGACGCGCGCAATGACGTCGTAGCTCTGCGACAGATTGTCGACAAGCTTGCCCTTGCCTTCGTCACCCCACTGCGCACCGAGCACGACATCAACACCGGCGTTGAGTCCGTCGTGGGCGCGGCGCGGGTTTGCGACCGCGCTCTCAATGCGGTTGAGCTTGGCCACGACCTCGCGCAGCATGGCCTGCGTGCCAGCGTCACGGCCCATGGGCTTGGCGGCCGACTCGCAGTGCGCTTCCGTGGGCTGCGTCAGCGCGAGCGCCGTGGCGCCGAGCCCGAGCCCGAGCAGCGCCGCGACCGGCAGCACGATGCGGCGTTGGTCGTTGCCCTCGACGGCGGCAATCGCACGCAACGCATGGGACGAAGCCAGGCGCTGCTGCTGCTGGTGGAGCGGCGCGCGCAGTCGCGCGGCCACGCACTGGAGACCGCCCACAACGACACGCATGTTCTGGTGAGCTCGTCCGTTTTGAACGAGTGGTGCCACCGTCGCCAGACAGACCGCCAATGCTGAAGAGCTCATTCGCCTACTGTGTACGTAAGAGATATAGGGCCGTAAATTTTTGGCTCGCGAGCCACACGATCCAACGTTGGTGCAAAGGCGCAAAATCGAGCCAACAAAAAACGTACGCAAACCAACAAACACGCCGCAAGCGCAAGTTGCGCAACTGCAAAAACCGATAGAGTACCAGTTTTGTCGGTTTGTCGGAATGCTGGTTGTCGTCCAATTGCGCATGTCACACGTTCTCGTTGAATCATGACCTGTCTTACTGCATACTGAGCCAGTGGACATGAAATAACAAAGGCTGCTTTGATGATGCAGTTGAAGAGGGAGTGGGAAAAAAGAGAAATTCCCCATAGAAAGCAAGTCGCCCAACGATGGCGACCGAAGACGCCGCGGCCGACGCGCTCGTGCACTCGAGCGCCGTGTATCTCTACCTGTATGACGCCGCCACGGGACAGTACACGCCGCAAAGCGAGTCCGTAGTGGGCTGCGCGCTGCTGGCGTCGTCACAGCGCGCCGTCAAGCTGCTCTTTTACGACTCGCAGACCAAGCAGCCGATTGTGACGACGCCTGTGGGCATCGCGACGCGGTTCACGCCACAGCAAAACCACTATGTCAACTTTTACGATGCGGCGCAGCAGAATTACTCGATGCGCTTCAAGGATGCCGCGTCGTCGGCGGCGTTTTTACGGGCGGTCGCGTTTGCCAAGGCGCAGGCGTTTGTCGAGGATGCGGCCAATTATCGTGACGCATCGCGACCGCATGTTGTGCAGTACGACGAGCTCGAGACGGGCAAGGAAAGCTCCGGTGGGGGTGTAGCCGTGGGCGATGTCGTTGGGCTTGCGTGGACGTCGTGGCAGGGGCTCGAGACGACAAACGCGGCGTTTTTCACGCAGAATTCGTCCGATATTGAGAAGAAAACACCGAGCGAATCGATTCCACGCGATGGCGAACTCAAGCGCGTCGTGCTGGGTGACGCGAGCGGTGATGAGCTGTCGCGTGCGCTCGCGGACGCCGTCGTGGGTATGCACAAGCACGGTCGCCGCCTGGTCACGGTCGTGTTCCCAGCTTCGCAACAATGGTTCATTGGTGATATCGAGCTGGTCAAGGTCAAGAAGAGCAAGAACGGATCCGTGTCACGCCAGGAAGCACCTGCTGTGACGGTCAGTGTGCCAGACGACGATACTCAAGACGATGCCCACGACGATCTCGTGACGCGCATGGCGGCATTGTCTCGTGTGGGCAGCAAAGGGCCGTCACTTATGGCCGACTTGAGCGCGCGTACGTCGTTGACGTCCCCGGAAAAAGTTATGCGGCGCTTGAATTCCGGTGGCTTTGGCTCGGCGAGTCGATCCTCCTCGATCGAAGACGCGATTCAGCATCCTGGGATGGTGCCGATTCCACTTCCAGGGATTATCTTCTCGCCCGATCACAAGGGCCCAGGAAGTCGCCGCCAGTCGCCGCCGTCGGTTCAAGCTCCCAATGCTCCTGCTGCCGCTGCGACTGAAACGCGCGAGTCCGTGACGGCGCAGGTGCTTTCGACTGCCCATCAAATCCAGGACGCTCCCGTGTCGTATCAGCCCAGCCCATCTTTCTTGCAGTCGTCATCCTACGTGTCAGCGGACGTCGACAATCTCATGAAGGAGCAGTCGGAGTTGGACGAGTTGAAGAAGAAGCTCGAAGAGAGTCGCCGTCGACTCCAGCAACAGCATAACGAGCCGCCTCCAGCTGCCGTGGCGCCTTCTTCCTCAACCCCAACATCATCCAGCTATGGGAGCTCATCTTTCAGCAACGCGCTTACGATTGCCGTCCCACCGCTGTCGAGTCTGTCCTCGTCGCCGCCCTTCGCAACGTCCAGTGGTCTACCCAACGGCTTCACGCCGTGGCAACCGTCGCTGCCAACCCCCAACTCATTCCCGTCGTCGTTTTCGGCAGCTGCCCCGCGCACAGACTTTGGGCTGCCTCCATTCGGTTCATCGTCGCTGATCCCTTCGCCGTCGATCCCTTCCCACCATGCATCGAGTTCGACTTCGGGCTCCGCAGTGTCACCCGACCTAGACAACAACATTATGCGACTCCAGCGTTCATCGAACTCGATCGAAACGACACTCCACGACATCCAATCCAAGATGGATCGACTTCTCAACATGCATACCTCCTCCAAGACGTCCAAGTACATGCCAATGTCGTCGTCTACCAGTGGCTTGTACAACTCGTCGATCGGAGGCAGCAGTGGCTCGAGCTTGTCCTCAGCTTCGTCCTCCAGCTCGTTGTTGAAGAATTTGGAGAAGGCGCTGGCGCAACGCGATCAACTGCAGGAGCTTAATGCGAGGCTGCAAGACCACAAAGACCAAATGGAGTCGACCATCGAAGACTTGCAGAACCAGCACGAGTCGCTGCAACTCGAGAATCGTAATCTGCTCGAAAAGCTCCAGAATGGGAGCCACATGCAGCAAGAGAAATTCCGCATGGAGCTTCGAGGCGTTGAGCAGCAGCTCTCCCACACACAGCAGCAAATGATGGCGTATCAAGACGAGAATCTGCGACTGCGTCAAGAGCTCGCGGCCAAGGACGAGCAAGTTGTGAAAGAGAAAGCACAGCTCCAAGACGATGCGCGGAAACAACTGGAGCAGCTGCAACGCCAAGTCCAAGTGCACGTGCATAAAGAGTCAAAAGAGACGCTCGAACGCCTCCAGGCCGACAAGCTCCGCGTGGAGAAGCAGCTGAGCGAGCTCACCTCACAAAAGACCCAAGTCGAGATGGAGCGAGATTCTTTTGCCAGCCAAGTGCGTGTGCTGCAAAGCCAACAGTCCCAATGGGCCGATGAAAAGGCCCAGGTCCAGTCGCAGCAGGATTCGCGAGCCAGGGAACTCCACGCTCAGCTTCAGCAGGCCGGCGTCGAAATGGCCAACTTCAAGCAACAACTCGAAAAGTACCGAAGCGAGAACCGCCAGCTCATCGAGATGGTTGAATCGAAGGAGCAACAAATGGCCCAGCTCCAGCACGCCAAGACCCAGCAAGAATACACGGCACTGAGCGAGCTGCTCAAGGAGTTTATGAACGACATTTACTTCCACTTCCAAGACGCCTTTGAAGAAGACGCTGAGTACACGGGCAAGGAGATCGTCACGGCGATCCGCAAGATCCTCAAGCAGAACACGATGGAGATTTTGTCCAAGCTCGAAGAGTTTTGGCACCAGCAACACCAAGGCGCTTGATTATGACAAACGTAACCCGATCGAAGGGGTACAATTCCAGCCACTGTAACCTGTCGGATTCTTCCGTAAATTTCGGTTTGGAAAACAGGCGCACTGAAAAATAACGCTCTTCAACATATAAAACCTCGCATCCGTTTTTGACCCAAATAAGGTTTTGGTGAGGTTTTTATACGTTCGCGCGTTTTCGTTTGGCGCCTTTTTCGTATACGTTGCCCTTTGAATGGGGAATTGGGGGAAGGAAACCCGCGCGCAGTCACAATACAATCAGCGGCATCGAGAACACTTCGGCAGACGGCGGCAGCGGGGCGAGCGACGGCGACGAGCAACCAAGGCACCGACATCAAGGACCAGCAGCAGCAGAAGCACCAGGACTCAAGACCCCACCGGATCCAGGAAGCTCCCCTCCCCCGCGCGTCACGAGAGATCGCGTTTCGAGTTTCCACAGGTACTGTGCTAAGTGTTTCTGGACGGGCGCCGCTTTACCATCACCCCCTCCTATGTTGTGCCGCCCCCTGCGCTTCGTGGCGAACGCGATCGAATCTCACAACCTGTCTCCCCATCCGTCGCGTGTGTGTGTGCTCTCTGTGTGTTTTCGTGGACGGAAGTAGTCGAGCGAAGAAAACCCAACGATCGAGAACTCGAGAAAGGACGCAGTGATCCCGCAAGCATGATTAACGGACGCAGTGGAAATGGACGCGACCGTGGTGCCGTGCGGCCAAGCGATTTGATCCGGCCGCAGCGCGCGGCAATGGCAACGACCGCGTGGACCGTGTTTGTCGACGTGGACGACTCGCCGAATAACCAGCGACCACGCGCGTCTCGCGCGAGCCTCGTGCGACGACGACCTACCGAGTGGGGCGTTGAAAAGGACGAGAGTGAAAGCAACAAGGAAAACATCGGCTACGAGGTGCGAAGACCCAAGCGCGCTCGACTAGCGCTGGCGCCCCGTCACGACGGAAAGGCCGCGCCAAGCTCACCAACGACCAAGTCACCATCGACTCAAGCGATTGCTTCTCCAACAGCAACCACGCCAGCCACGCCTGCGGCGGCACCGAGAAGTAACGGCAAGCGCAAGCTCCGGACGCCGACACCACCACCCAAGGAGAAGAAGACCACCGTGGAGAAGATCTCGCCATCCAAGGAGAAGACCGCGACCATCAAGAAGTCCACTACGATCCCTACCGGCCGTGCGGAAGTGCTCCCCGAGCCAACGCCCGAGCCCATTTCCGAGCCCGTGCGACGTCCGTTGGAGGACATCACACATCTATTTAGCGACCCAACGGCGCGCTGCATCCAGCCATGGCGACGCGCGACCCGCTTGACGATGCGTGCGTCGTCCATGCGCACACGGTGAGCAGCATTGTCAGTGCGACATTCCCTTCACCGTTCCAAGATTTTTTGTCCCAGCTACCGTCATGTGCGGTGCTGGGCTGGGGGGATCCGATCAGATCCATTTCTTTGCGCTGTACATACCGCATGGATCTTTGCCCCGATCCCTCGGCGTGTGTTTATTGGACCACGCAGTACCATAATACCCCCAAAAACAACCATCAATATTTACCATACAGATTTTCCCCATCTACTGCCTATCTGCATCTTCCCCACTTTTGCTATCGTGGCGAGTCCGATGTCGCGCTCCTCCCCGCGCGCGGGACGTCGTGCCTTTTTCTTTTGGCGGGAGGAACCGGTATCTTGTGGGGACAATGAACTCACTTCACTGTCCTGCGAGCGCGAGTGACCACATGGATACATGTGACATGTTGGTTCAACCTTCAGACCACACGACGTGCAGGATTGCTAGTTGGGACAACTTTCCTGACACATTCAACAATTGGGCTCAAAACGGCACGTTCAACCCAATTGTGATTTGATTGACAATTCGAGGGTCTCTTTCTGGACAAAGACCAGTCTTTTCTTTGCTCTGGATATCCAGTGTCAACACCATTCGACCATAAAGAGGGTCCCATGTCGACGCACCATGTCGTGTACGACTGTGTGAGCGACAAGAACCTGCCGGCGCTGCGCGTCGCTATTGCTGCGGGCCACAGCGTCAACGCGTGCGGCGCATTCCGCGTGTCGTCGCTGCTGCTCGCGGCGCAGAATGGTCTCGTCGAAATCGCACGCGAGCTTCTTGACCATGGCGCCGACATGGAGTTGCAGAACCGTTTCCACGTGACGCCGCTTGACGGCGCCTGCGACGCGCGCAAGACTGAAGTCGCGCTGCTGCTGATCACGCGCGGCGCACCGGGCGACACGCACGGCCCAACCGGCCGCACGACATTGCAAACCGCGGTCAAGCGCGGCGTTGCCGAGGCCGTGCTTGCGCTGCTCGAGTCAGGCCAAGCCGACCCGACGGTTTCAAGCAGCACGGGACGCGATGCGCTACTATGTGCCCACAAGAGGAGCCCACGCCGCCGCGCTGCGGCGACTCGTGTGGGATTTCACGACGTTGGAGAATGCGATCGCGAGCAAGAACGTCAAAGCCATCGAAGTGATTGTGCGACGCACGCTGCAGCGTGACGATCTTGTGGCCTCCGTGGATGCGTACCTGGAGGCCGCACAAGTCACATATTTCGAGCCGTTCCGCAAGCATTTGCTGCTCAAGACGATCCCGGCCAACTCTACAGAGCTCTTTGAGCGTGTGCTGCTCTCAGGAATCGACTTACGACAAGAGGATCGCCTCGAGGCGCTTAACTCAGTACGCTTTGCAAATCATAGCGACACGTCGGCACTCCACATCGCTGCGTTTTACGGCCACTTGAGCTTTGTCACGTACCTGCTGCTGGACTGCGGCATGGATCCATGCGTCCAGGACGCACAACAGCGCCGCCCCATCCATCTAGTAGATGACTTCAAGGACCCCACATGCACATTGCGTGGGCTGTTGATGGAGGTTACGCGCCAGCGTCAGCGCCAAGCGTTCACCGATCGACTTGTAGGATGCTCCGGTGAGTTGGCCCAGTTGGAAGGCCTTGCGCAGTCGCTCTCGAGCGTGTACGATTTCCGCGTGGTCTTTAGTCTCTGCTCCTCAAGCCGTCCAGAAAATCTCAAGCGCGTGCTGACGCTGGCGTTCACACGGCTCATTGACGAGAAGCTGGTCATGCACGACCGCGAGGCACTGTTCGCCAAGCGCGCGCTGTGCGAGTGTGCCGCGCGTGGCATTCTATCGCAAGTCGAGTGTGAGTTCTGGAACCTGCAGGTTGTCAAAGTGAATATGGAAAGTGCTGTGTGGGTCCAGACACTCCAACGATCCGTTCGGCAACTGGACGCAACTGGAACAGCACACGAGCATGATCCAGAAGGAGTACCTGAATCTCCGGAACGCTGTCCAGAACAGAGGTCGTCCAGAAAATGATTCTCTTTCCGCTGTGGGGCACTCGCTGTCCAAGGTCACGTCTTTACTGGGTCTGCTGGAGAATGGAGACGATTCCTTTGGCGCCGTGCTTGACCTGAGCCATCCTCAGGACGTGTTGGCCGCGATGCTGAGTCCCTCAGGTGAGCTGGTCGTGACGGAGAAGGTCCAGGAGACGTTTGACGCAGTCGGTCTGGATCCTGTCGAGTTTGCAGGGCTACTGAGAGACGCAATGCATGACAACCAGGAGGACAAGGACGTGGATGTTGTGGCCGACATCTTGGCGGATATCGCGGTGCAGGAGGAGACAGACGATTCCCAACCGGGGAACTATGAAGAAGATGAGACGCACGACGACGAGAACGAGGAAGACGATGTAGGCGACGATCCGCTGGTGGCGTTTCCCTATCATTTTGCCGTCAAGCACAGCGACGGGGACCTCGCAATCTTCCAAGACGTGGCGTACATCAGCCCACACGATGGCGACGTGAACGCCGTGGCCAACGTCGCACTGGGTCCTCCTAGTCAACAAGTCGGGGAAGTCTCGGCGGTCGTCTATGCCTCGCACTTGGGGTTTGTCGACATTGCGAAATACCTGCTCACACGGCCGGACGTAATGTCGACCGAGAAGAAATTTCTGACCATGCAACGCGCACAACAGAGAACGACAGCGGCGAAAGCCGTGTGAGTATTTTACTGAGAGAGCAGCGCGTTGTGTCTCTTCTGACAGACGTACCGAGCCAACTGCCTTCTGGGAACCGATGTGCTTTCAGTGGCTAAATTTACTGCATCTATCCTTGGCGAGGTCTTGCTTTTCGCTGCTTTATCAGGTGGAGCAAAGTCAGCGACTCAACGGGTCCTTGCTCATGCCGTGAGAAGCTGTCTCGTCTGGGCTTTGCATCGTGGTGGCGGGACAAGTCCGTTGCATTGGGGTACAATGGAAGTGCTCGTGGTCGCGGTCCACGATGCCGCGCTCGTCGACCATTTACGCGCCATCGTGATTCAAGCCATCGAAGGTTCGTCCCCCTACACTGAATGATGAATGGATCCGTAACTAACGAGCTCTTTAATGCTGTAGCGTCTGGTTCAAGCCATGAGATCTTCACTACCGTCTTGGATCTACCAGCACAGCAACTGAGTGACCAGCGACTGGTATGTAAAGCTCAAGACGACTTCCCATTCTACTAACTGGTCACTACACTAACCGGACCTGTGTATGGATGTAGCTTCTCTGGCGTGACCGTCGTAGCTCCACGCATCTCGCCGCTTTCGTCTCGGATCCATCTCCCCAAACGCTTCAGCCATCTGCCTCCGCTGATAGCGTCGCCAACAATTCAGCAAGTGAGACGAACACGACACCAGCGGCCTCTCTTCTCAAGCGGATCCACAAGCGCGACCGCAAGATCAAATCGCTGGCCCACAAAATTGAAGAGCTCCAGATGCAGCTCGCTGAGGCGCTCGCGAAAACGCAATTCATTGAACGGGAGCAAGAACAATTCTTTGAGGACGTGCAGCACATGAAAATGGCCTATGACGAGCTCCACGCGAGCCACCAAAAGTTACTGTGGGAGTATCTCCCCTCAAACGACCCCGCCATGCGAGCGATCCCTGCACTTTCCCACACGCTCTCGGACGACGACTCGGAGACCCGCATTGGACCGTACCCACTATTAAACGTGCTCGGGTACGGCCAGTACGCGACCGTGTTTGCCTCACACTCGCCAGAGAACCCACAAGAGCTGCTAGCAGTCAAGGCCATTGACAAGGAAAAGCTCCTGGATCTCGTCACGCTCCACCGCGTCAACGCGGAGATCGCGTCGCTCCAGGATCCAGCGATCCGCCACGCCGGGCTCTTGGCGTTACGGGACGTATTCCACACGCCACGCTATATCTACTTGATCACGGAGCGTGGTGGTAAAGACCTGTTTGACTTTTTTGGGCCGCATGACGATGGCGTCACAGAAGAGACGATCCAGAAGCTATTGCTGCGCGTCGCGCTCGCGGTCGAGACGCTCCATCGCCACCAGTACTGCCATCGTGACCTCAAACCGTACGTGCTCTAATCCTTCTACACTGTAGTATGAGATAGAGAGACTGATCGCCTGGGTGATTTCAGGGAGAATATTCTGTACGATCCCGACCTCGCGTCGCCGTCGCATACGGTCAAGATTGTGGACTTTGGGTTGTGTACCAAGACGACCGTGGCGCGTGACAATATGCTGGACGATTTCTGCGGCAGTCCGGGCTTTTTTGCGCCCGAGATTTTGCTGAGGGATCGCTATGATGGTCAAAAGGCCGATGTATGGAGTTTGGGGTGTATACTGCTCGAAGTGAGTTTGGTCTTGTGCCTATGGAATAGGGAGGGTCCAAGCTTCTGATGGTCTTGTATACTATACACAGCTCGTCTTGGGGAACGATCGGTTTGCGACGCTGTGGATGACCATGTACGAGCTCGAGACATTACGCGACCACGCCAAATTTACAGCGATGCTCCAGAAAGTACGTCCCCCCTTTCCTTGCCAGTGGCAAGAACAACAGGAGCCTAACGCTTATCCGTAGAGTCTCGAGGGGACGCGGCAGTTTTGCCACAGCGCCGCGTGGACGTACTCACCCATGCTGCGGTCCCTGCTGCTCAGTCTGCTAAGTGAGAACCCACAGGAACGACCGACTCTTCTCCAAGTCCTCGACCACGCGTGGTTCCGCAATGATTCATCGTCGTCTTTGCCCTCTCGACACTCGCCGTCCAAGCCCGTCATGCTGCCGTCCTGTGTGTCGTCCAGCGACGGCTGCCTGACGCCTCCTCACGAGATCCTGAGTCTTCCACGGCGACCAGCCTCGTCTCACCATGAGGCCAACGAGTACGGATCCCCCAATGTCTCGGTATTACTCGCAGCATCCCCAGTAGAACCAGTGGCGTCGCCTTTGCTGTCGTCGCGGCCAGCGACGCCCAAGCTCTTGCTACCCAGTCTCTCCCCCGAGAAACCCACGGGCGCACGCTCACCCGACAAGACATTTGCCAAGCGCATGTCTAGTACGACTGCTGCGCAAAATAGTACTACCGGCAGTAGTAGTAGTAGTAGTAGTAGTAGTAGTAGTAGTAGTAGTTTTCATGCTCGAAGCTCCAGTCGCTATGATGATGACGAGGCCCATTCATAACATATAGGGAAAAAGCGCACGTGGGTGAAGAGTATTATCTATTGTAATGCATCCAACAGGTGTGGACTCATTGCAGCAGTGCCGGCACGGCGTCAAGCAGCGCGTGGGCCTCGACAGCGGCCGCGCTGCCGTCGAGCTCGTCCTTGTTGGCTGCGAAAAAGTTGGCCACGTCGCTCGCGGCTTCCTTGAGCCGCATCTGGCAGTCGGGCAGCATGGTCTCGGTCTCGACGAGCACTTCTTCCTGTTTCTTAATGTCGTACGCGTCCTTGTTGTCGGCGCGCATGGTCTCGATCTTTAGCGTTTGCGCCGTGTGCTCTTTCGCGTAATACTCGAGATCTTTCTTCACACTGCACGTACAAGAGCCAGAGAGGCATGAGCACGACGCGCAAGCACAGGAGTATAAAGTACGCATAATATAGATAGACACGCACCGACGCAGTGTGCCGACCTTGATCTTGAACGCACGCTCGGCCATGACGCAGTATAGTACTTGCTTGGGTCTTCCTGGATGTCGCTTTGGTTCAACTGCAACAAAACCCCGAAGAGCTACTCCGTCCAGCAGTCCGACCGGTTTCACTACCGATATTTCTGATACGGAGTCAGATATGAGTCTGAGTATGCACAGTTCGGTGAAATCTGCGACACGCGCGGGGGTGGAGCTTCTCGACGCGGGACAGCATCCGAAATTAATCCGAGACCGTAATGACGATGGACGCCGAGCAGGTCGTCACGAGTCTGTTCAAGTACCATCTCGGGCTGTACGGCGACGCGCCGCATGAAGGTATCACGAGCTTCCGCGACCTGTTTCGTGTGCCATCGCTCGCAGCGGCGGCGCAGAAAGTACGCCTGATCGCCGCGGCCGAACGCTCTGCGTGTGCCAACGTCATTATGGACGTGCTGCTTTTTGTCTCTCAGACAATGGCACGCGATGCGTTCCACCGCGAGCTGGCCAAGGCGGCCGTGTGCCAGCAGCGCTGGATCCAGTACGAGCTCGCGCAGCAGCAGCAGCAGCACGCGTCTGACCCGACAGCGACAGCAGCGACGGCAGACGATGCGCGCCGTGTCGCGGTCGAAGCCCGCGTCGCTGGCATCGTCTCGACGCTGCTCTCGACCAAGACACCGCCCATGGACATTGCTGTCGTGCTGCTTCAACTCGTTTTCCAAGAGCAGCATGGGCTTTCACTGGCGGCGACCCACGCGATCGCGACTGAAGTGCTCCGCGTTGTCACGCGCACCAAGCCCTACCGGCTTCCACAGTGGACCATTGATTTGCTTCACGAATTCGCGACGCTCTCGAATCTTCAGCTCGAGACGGAACGGCGCGACGCGTTCCGTGCACCGCCCGCCATGGCACCCTCATCCTACTTTGATAAGCGCGCGCGTGGTGCCAACACGGTGAACGCCAATTGGCGCATGCGGTATTTCCAGCTCGACGCCACGCAGCTCACGTACAGCAAGCACGACGCCGACAAGCTCGCCGCTTCCAAGAACCCGTTTTTGGACAAGCGTATTAAAGGCCGCGTGCCACTCACTGCACAGCTTCCTGTCGCGCCGCTGAATTACGCCGGCAAGGTCTCGCGGCGACCGTACTGTATCCAATTAGGCCACGGTGACGACGCGCTGATTCTCGACGCGTGCACGCCCGTCGTGCAAGCCCAGTGGATGCACGCGATCGCTGGCAACGTGCGACGCTTGGAACTGGACCCCGTATGGGTCCATTATCCTCGCCCCAATGTACACGGCATGAGTCTCGTCGCGTTTGTGCGGTACGCGCTGCTGTACCACAGCGATGCGCCCAACGATTTCTCGTCTCCGTGTGACCCACAAAAGCTCGCGGCCACATTCATGATCAATGACAAGCGGTTTCTCTTTGCGTCGCTGTGGTCGCTCGCGCAGCGTGGCGCGTGGCGTCCATTCGAGTCACTTGCATTAACGCCGTCCAAGGCCTCAGTGCCTTTGTTCGCCAAGGCGACGACGACAGCAACCGCGGCAGACCCACGCACGGCCATTGGGTATGGTGCGATCCTCGACATTGCGATCCACCATAATGCCCCACTGAGTTTACGTGCGACACTGGAGGCACTCTACGACAAGCACGACGCCAAAAAGCCCGTGTGGGTCTGCCACACCAAGGCGTCCACAGACGTGTGGTAATGGGGTCATCTAGCAGCCACTTTTTGATCCAGTATGTTGAAGTCCCAACGACACGAGGAGCTCATGATCTTTTCATTTGTTGTTTCTCTTCCGTGTCGCATGGACCACAGTAAATAACAAAAACACTCCTCCCCCAGCGTCTCACCGAAAGTCGAGCACGACCAAGTGCATCTTCTTAAAGTCTTTCCGCACCGTGACGCGGCCCGAGACGCAGTACGCAAACTTTTCATCGTCGAAATTCGTTGGCACCTTGAGCACAATGACCTTGGCAAACCCGTGGAGCTGCTCGCAAATCTCGTACAGCGGCTGCTCGTCCAAGTACAAATCCACCTTGTCTTGGTCCTTGTACTCGGGACCGCCCCACGGCGGGTCAAAGAAAATCACATCCTGCTGGTACTCGTACATGACCTCCAAGTAACTCGCACAGCGACACGCAACGTTCATCTTGCCCAGCACACGCACGTTATTCTCAAGCATGGTCACGCGCGTCGCATCGTTTTCAATCGCGTACACGAAATGGAAATAGTCGCAAAACGACAGCACATTGCCGCCGACACAGGCCGTCGCGTCCGTAATGATGAGCGGATACTTGCGGATCGGCTGAAGCGACGGGTCTTGACCCGGAAGTCCATAGAAAAACGCATCGGCCGCGAGCTGCTGCGCCATGAACGCGTGCAAGTCGGGAAACAAATCGACAATCGCGAGCGAAATCTTGCGCGCCATTTCAAAGTCGGTCACGCTAAACGCCGCAACGTCGTCGATTTGTAACAAACTGCGCGTCTCAAAGTCCAAGTGCCGGAAGAAAAAGTCGCGCTTGTCGCCACATTTGCGTGGATTGCCATTCGCGTTGGTGGTGGCGGTGGCCTGGGTCCCTCCTGTATTTCCGTTGCCGTTGTTGAGATTGTTGGGATTCGTGTACCCATTCGTGGGCGTGCGCTGCGTCGGCGATCGTTGGCGGTTCCCATTCCCCATGGACGTTGGCAGCAGGTCGCTTTGCGTTCGCCTCAAGTGATTGTGGGCGTCCATTGGTGGTGGTGGCAAATCGCTAAAGGCAAAGTCAAACATCCCACCCACGACGGGCTCACCTGTGCGGGTCGGTTTGTTCGACGTGGGGTTCCTCGCATTGGCTCGTGGATTTCCGATTCCTCCTGGTAGTAGTAGCTCTTGGGCACTGGCCGCTTCGTCCGAGAGCTGCCACGACGACATGAGCTTTTGGAGACTGCTGCTCGAGCGTTCGAGTGGGTGCGACAGCGCCGACGCGTCCGGCGACATGGAATTCGAGCGGTGCAGACCACGGTGTGCAGCCGATAATCCGGGCGGTGGCGGCGGTGGAGGCGGCGGCGATCCCCACGCAGGCGTACCCGTTAAAGAGAGCGATGCCGGTGGGGACGCCGCGCCATTGCCATTGCCACTACCGGAACTCGCATGGTGCGCGTAATAACTGCGCTCGCGGGCCTTCTTGTCCATGGTCACGGCCGCCGACAGCGCGTCGGCGCGTGCATTCGGTCGCGCGACCGGCGGCTCGTCTCGGTCGTCTACCAGTGCAGACGTATTGCTACTTGTCGTCGCATCCATCGCCGACTGCGTGCGTCGCATTTCACGGCCATTGCCACTGCGTTCGAGGTCGCCACTGCGGTCGCGGCGTCCGCTGGTTCCGGTAGAAGAAGACAACGCCGGAGCCACTGCTGCGACAGCGCCCGTGGTCGCGTGCTTGTGCTTGCGCTTGTGGTTCTCGACGTTGACCCATCCGTCGGCCATGAGGTCGCCACCACTAGTGGCGCCTGGAAGCTCGGGCGTCGTGGGGCGGCCCAGTGTGCGCGCCTGCTGGACGACCGACCGCGTCATGGTCGCTGGACGTCCACCAGTCACGCGTGGCGCTGTCGCAGTGCGAGACGCCATGTATATATAGTGAAAGAGAGAGAGAGAGACGGGGAAGACGGGTCCTTGAAGCAGCGCCTCCTTCCTTTCGTGTTATCCCCCCTTGAGCGTGCGGGTTATTTCGTGAGTCTTTCGTGAGTGGCGACTTGGGGGAAACAGGAAATAGTCGAAGCGCAGACGGCACGCTACCGATTGATACCGGTTTATAAAACGGTATACCCGTGGTATGAGATATGCGTTTCTGGGGGGGGTTACTATCACGCAGTGTCATGGTCAAACATGGCTACATCGAGAACAGAGATCTTTCCCTGGTGAGGTTGCACTTGTATTTTGCTGGGGGTCTTGCCACGGAGGGACCATGAAAGCGGGCAATTCATTGACAGCGTGACGTCTCGTGTTTACAGCATCTTGGTGTACGGCTTGACGGGGTTGCGCATGCTGCGACACATTTTGGGGTTCGTGCAGCCCGGGCAGTTGAGTGGATACTGCGGCGAGTGGAGCGTCTCCGTGTCGAGATGGTCCTTGACAATGTCGGCCATGGCCTTGAAGAGCAAAGGCTCGTCGTTGAGCGACGGGCAACGCTTGAATTGCTGTGCAAGGAATCGCATCACACCCGTCAGTCGAAATGATTTAGGCCTCTAGCAAATCGCGTTGCTCTGCACGTACCGTGATGCCGTGCTCAAGAGCCTCTTCCGCGTACTCAATGTCGATTTCAAACAGCGTTTCAATATGGTCGGACGTGAACGCGATCGGCACAGCGAGCACGTGCTTGTGGCCCTGCTTGCCAAAGCCCTCGAGCGTCAAGCTCGTGCTGGGACCCATCCACGGAAGATAGCCGACTACAAACCACCATAAATTTTCAATCGCATGAGCACCAAAGATCCATGGCATCGCTAAGGTGATGGGGATACCCGTACCCTTGGACTGCCAGCTGAGAATGTGGCTGTTCTTCACGCCAAGCTCCTTCATGACGTGCTCACACGTCGACGAAATCTCCTTGACGTACGGGTCGCCCTTGTACACCGTCTTCATCGGGATCGAGTGCGCCGAGAACATGATGATGACCTTGTCGCGGTCCTCGGGCGCAAACTGCTCGAGTCCTTGGCGCACGCGATTCGTGACGGCCTTGATGTACCCCGGATGGGTGTTCCAACGGTCGATCAGCGACCACTTGAAGTCGTTGGCCATGTTGAGACGGTCGAGCTCACGCCACAACTGGTTCATGCTCGAACCAGACGTCGTGCACGACCACTGCGGGTACTGCGAGAACGCGATCGCGCGCTCAACGCCGTCAGCTTTCATCTGCTTGAGCGAGACCTCGGTCAGCGGGTTCGCATAGCGGAAGAACACGTAGGGCTTGTGTGGCGCGGTCTACAACGTTCCCGCATCGTCAGATCAAGTACTCTTCACTCAACATAACAAACAACCGCATTAATCGCACCTCGGGACGGATTTCGTCCAGCAGCTTGCACATCTCCTCGCCCTGGATATTGCTCCACTTCAAGATGGGCGAGCCACCGCCAATCGCCGCGTACTGGTCCGTGATCTTGGGTGTACGGCGCTTGGCGATGTAGGGACCGACAACGTTCTGGACGGGACCCATCGGGATGATCTCCGGATCCGTGAACAGGTTCGTCAGAAAGCCCTCGACTTCATTGAGCGTCGACGGGCCGCCCATGTTCATCATGGCGACCGCGGTCGGCGCGCGCTTGGCAGCCGTGCGGATCACAGACATGGTTTGCGGATGTGGGTGTTGGAGGGGGGTCAGAGGAGGGAGTCAATTGAAGAAATGAGCCGAAGCGAGCAATGAGCGACGCGTATCCTCACACGGGAGCAGACCACCGGACCTATCCGCTTGGGGTCGCGTTCCAAATCGATCTTTCGTGCTCTTTGCACAGAGCCAGCCGCACTTTTGCGGGCGTCACATGATCCAGCTGACTCGCTGGAACCAAAGTCTCACCCTGTTCTGTTAATCACCATCACTCTACGCCCCACAATACTCACCTCCTTTTGATCTCTCACCAACAATCCGTGTGGCTCCACAATCCAAGATAGAAAGCGCTTTTTATCATCATCGAAAAAAGCGCTTTTACAAAAAGGTGCTCTAATGAGGTAGGTTACGGCGTAACCTCACGATTTTCGCGCCACAGTCGCGACCGCGGGATCCAAACACGAAAAAAAGCCGAGATGCCGCGCGAGATTATCACGCTCCAGGCAGGCCAATGCGGCAATCAAGTCGGTATGGAGTTCTGGAAGCAGCTCTGCGCCGAGCACGGCATCTCACCCGAGGGCATTGTCCACGACTATGCGACCCAGGGCCACGACCGCAAGGACGTGTTCTTTTACCAGGCCGACGACGAGCACTACATTCCGCGCGCGCTGCTCATGGATCTCGAGCCGCGCGTGATCAATACGATCCAGAACTCGGCCTACCGCAACCTCTACAACCCAGAAAACTTTTTCGTCTCGAAAGAAGGTGGCGGCGCTGGCAACAATTGGGCGAGCGGCTATCACCAGGGCGAAAAGCACAATGATTTGGTCATGGAAATGATTGACCGCGAGGCCGACGGCTCGGACAGTTTAGAGGGCTTTGTGCTGTGCCACTCGATCGCCGGTGGCACGGGGTCGGGCATGGGCTCGTATTTGCTGGAAAACCTCAATGACCATTTCCCGAAAAAGCTCATCCAGACCTACTCGGTCTTTCCCAACAACGTACGTGCTGTATCTCGCGAATTATAATTCGGGCTGCCTAGAAACTCACTTACTTTTGTCTTGGAAAACAGTCGGATTTCCAGAGTGATGTCGTCGTGCAGCCGTACAACTCGGTGCTCACGCTCAAGCGGCTCACGCTCAACGCCGACTGCGTCGTCGTGCTGGACAATACAGCGCTCAATCGCATCGCCGTTGATCGGCTACGGATCGAGAACCCGTCCGTGTCACAGCTTAATTCGCTCGTCTCGACGGTCATGGCCGCGTCCACGACAACGCTGCGGTACCCGGGGTACATGAATAATGACCTAATTGGGCTCATTGCGTCGCTGATCCCGACGCCGCGGTGCCACTTTCTCATGACGGGTTACACGCCGCTGACCGTTGACGCGCAGGTCTCGGCCGTGCGCAAGACCACAGTGCTCGACGTCATGCGGCGTCTGCTGCAGCCCAAGAACATTATGGTCTCGACCTCGACCAAGAAGGGCTGCTACATTTCGATCCTCAACATTATCCAGGGCGACGTTGACCCGACGCAAGTGCACAAGTCGCTCCAGCGGATCCGCGAACGCAAGCTCGCGACGTTTATTCCGTGGGGTCCCGCGTCGATCCAGGTCGCGCTCTCGCGCAAGTCGCCGTACATTGAAACGCCCCACAAGGTCAATGGACTCATGCTCGCCAACCACACGAGCATCGGCAGCGTACGTTCTTGACCCTTCTCTGTTTTTCTTGGATGGGATTTGAGATTCTCATTTATTTTGTATTCTGGAAACAGCTTTTCCAGCGCACGCTCGTGCAGTACGACCGGCTCAAGCGCCAAAACGCGTTTATCGAAAACTACCGCAAGGAGCCCATGTTTGCCGACAGCCTCGAAGAGTTCGACCACGCGCGCGAGGTCGTGCAGAGCGTCGTGGACGAGTACAAGGCCAGCGAGAGCATCAACTATGGCCAGTGGGGCAGCACCGACGCCGCCGCGACAAGCGCCGACGGCGACGTCCGCATGGGCGGACCGTAATCACACCCTCTCCGTTTAGACTCTTTTTCAGAACAACACACCGTAATGCCGTCTCCATCTCTCTCTCCTTCACAATGCGACGTCTATTTACCAAAACGCCTACGTTTATCTCAAATGTTACGTTAGCAGCCGCTCGCGCTTGATCACGGCCTCGTCAAACTTGACGAGAAACACAGTCTTGCCGCGCTGGCCGGCGCCAAGTTCGACCGTGTGGGCCGAGACCTGCGCCGGAAAGCCGCCGCTCGTGAGCATGCCGCGGATCATGCCGGCGATATAGGCCGCGCAATCGAGCTGACCAAGGTCGGGCGGCACCGAGATAAACTTGTTGGTGAGCGGCTCGAGCTCGTGGATCATGTACTCGTCTTCGTTCTCAGTGCTGCGCTCGAGCGAGTCGGCGGCCTTGCCAAAGAGCGCCTTCCAGCAGATGGAGACAATGAATTGGAGCATGCTAATGAGCCGCGTCTCGCGGCGGCCGGCCTTTTCGCGGTGGTACATGAGTTCCAAGAAGCGCACACCGACGCCAAAGCCGGCCTCGTCGAGACTAGGAAGGGAATATATCAGTCCATGGTTATGTACGTTAGTAGGAAGAGAGCGCATACCGTGTCTCGAGATCGCTAATGTTCTGGACGCGGCCCTGAAAGTACTGGACCATCTCGGAGAAAAGGAACGCGAACGCACTGAGGCTGACCTAGAGAAGTTGGACATCATGACGCTTTTAGTGGGCTCTAGAATCAGCGAAAAGCGGGAGCGTACGCACCTCGTTCTTGCCTCTACTCAGAGGGCGGTCCAGAATGTGGAGCTTGGTCGCTGACGCGCTGCCCGAGCGCCGTAGGTCCATCATCGCGTAGCTGCCTGGACGAAGATGATGATCTTTTTGTCAACCAGCTGGTCACTGTACTGAGGTAATCATCCTTCACTAAACAGTTGTTTACCGTAAACAGCATTTTGGGCTCTAAACCGGTATAACCGGTCTATCATCCGGAAATGGCTGCACAAGTGTAGCCATCCTGGGTGTTGCCGTCCAAAAATTGACCAGCTAGTGCGAAATCAAACAACCTTCCCATCTCAGGAAGACCACTCGAGCCGCTGCTATCGACTCTCCACCTAAGCCGGACAGAATGGCGTCGCATTCCAGGAAGCGGCAAAGCCTCCTGCCCCCGCTTCTTCCGCCTCCTCCCTCCAAACTCGTCTTCCTCCTCACGACTGTGGTCACGATCGTCCAGATCTGTGACGCCGCCAACTGGGCGCAAGTGAGCGGCAAGCGCCATACAAACGCCGTCATCTTGGAGCCGACGCCATGGGCCAAGCGCCACGGCCACGCGGTCGCGGCACTGGATTTCAGCGACGAGTACGTCAAAGCGACTGGCCAAAAGGCACGCATGTTTGTGCTAGGTGGCGACTCGGGCGTGCAGGGCAAGCAGGATCTACGCGCATACCCCGGCGGCGGCAGTCTACGAAACGACGTCTGGGCCACGACCGGCATCACATGGGACGTCAAGACCAATATCCTCAAGACCACGAAATGGGGCGATCCGTTGCCGCAGACGATCGCGAACCTCACGTGGCTCCAGACCAACAATGGCAAACGGCCACCGCGCGGTGTGACCTATAGCGACTGGATCGCCTGTGCGGCCAACGCCTGGGCCGTCACGCCCGTGCGAGGCTGCGACGACCCGACGCAGCCGCCCGGTGCGTACCTGGCCGACAACATGTTTTCCCCACGGCGTAATTTCGTGGCACTCGCGTTCCAAAATGATCTACTCGTACTCGGTGGCCGCGCCCGCGAGCACATACCCGTGCCAGAGGACCAACTGCGTGGCGGTGCGACCGTGGGGCCACGTAATGTCCGCTGGCGCGAGTTGACTGTCCTAAAAAACGACGTCTGGCGCAGCAGCGACGCCGGTGCGTCCTGGAAACTCGTGACGCCCGGGTGCGTCATGCCGCAGGCCAGCCTCGTGTTCAAGACGGCCGGCGCACAGGCGTTCCAGTGTGAGACCAGCGACGACTGCGACGGCGACGCGTCGTGCCGATTCAACCAGACCACGAGTACGGGCGTCTGTGTGTGCAACATGTGGTCGCCGCGCGAGTTCCACGCGGTCGTGGTCCACGACAAGAAACTCTTTTTGAGTGGCGGCTACGCGCACGTGCAGCTCGGCAACTGCGGCGTCGAGGAGCATGCACGCAAGCGACCGTCCGGCGAAGAGTTTGCCTGTGGCGGCGGGTACCGAGCCTATATGGATGACGTGTGGATGTCCACGGACGGCCAGACCTGGAAGCTGCTCACGCTCCACGCCGGGTTCGCGCCGCGCGGTGAGCATGCCATGGTCTCGTTCCAGTCACGGCTGTATATATTTGGCGGCCGCTTGGGGGCGTCGCTGGACGCGACGGTACGTGCGCTGTATAACGATGTGTGGGTGAGCACGAACGGCTCTCGCTGGGCGTTGCAAACGGCCCACGCGCCGTGGTCGCCGCGTGCCAAGCACGCCGTGCTCGTGGTGCCCGGGTCAATCGACATGACGTCCGGAGACGACCCGCTCGATGAGCTCGTGCTACTCTATGGCGAAGACGACGAGCAGGCGCTCGGCGATGTCTGGACGTGGCGGGGCGAACGCATCCAGAATGGCGACAACTGGCTCCAGGATTATTCGGAATCCACGGACGCGGCCGCGTACGTCACGCTGGACGCGGACGTGCGTTATCTTAGTATCATGAAGCCATCTCATCTCGAAAGTCTCCACACGAATGGCATCCAGACCATTCGCGATCTCACGTCACTACCGTTTGACACGACCATCGCACTGCGTGAGCAAATGCCCATTTGTGACTACGTCGCACTGGCCACGCAGATTGTCGCGCAGTGCAGCGTGAGTGCCGACCATTTTGACGGCGACGAGCTCGCGCATGGTCCCATTATCCACGACGGCGACGACGAGGCCGCGGTCCAGGCCGCAGCGGCCGCAACCGCGACCACGCTCGTGACCGAGGACAACTGGGACGGCTGCACGCATGTCGGGACGCAAATCAAAGACACGACGACCAAGCGACTACGGTGGGTTGACGTGCGCGGCGTGGACCAAGTCCAAGTCTTGCGCAATGTCTTTGACGATGCACAGCGCAGTATTTGCCAGTGGCACCCGACGCCACGCACGGGCCACGCCGGGGTCGTGTTCCAGCGCAAGCTCTTTGCGTTTGGCGGACTCACGGCGCCCGACTACATGGAGAATGACGTGTGGTACCGAGACAAGCGTCTGCCCAAGGCGCTGTTCACACGCACGCCCAGTTCTGGATCGTCCGAGACGCTGTTTCGCTTCGAGGCCGACAAACCCGGGTGTACATTCGAGTACCACGTGATGGATGTCGTGCAGATGCTCGTGGTGCGCAACTGGACCAAGACGCTCGGTGAAGTGGATTTTGTCTCGTGGCTTGACGGCGGCAAATTCCAATTCCGCGTGCGTGCACTGGACCCGGCGGGCAATGTCGATATGGCGTTTGAGATAGGGAGGAACGAGCACGTGTGGGTCTATCGACCGGCACTGCCGTGGGGGCTCATCATGGGACTGAGCTGCGTCGTGTTGGTCCTGATCGTGGGCGTGTTTCTCGAGTGGCGTAAGCGACGCAAGCGCGCGGCCATGGAGCGGTACGCCATGAAACGCATGCGACGCAAGGTCAAGGGCACCAAGACTGGAGAGGGAAAAAGTGGAGACGCGAATTGGCGCGAGACGTACGATGACGCCAAGGATGCCACGGGCAAACAGAGAAAGAAGACTGGAAAGACAAAGGGCAAGGTCACTGGCGTTAAGAAGGAGGATGCAAAGGAATTGAAAAAGGAGAAAGAGACCAAGAGCAAGACGAAAGAGACCAAGAAGACGACCAAGGACAAGAAGGAGAAGAAAGAGAAGAGCAAAGACAAGGACAAGGACACGACGAAGAAGAAGGAGAAAACAAAGACGGAAAAGGTGGACAAGAAGAAGAAGGACACAGAGAAAAAGCCCAAGAAAGACACTACAGCCAAGAGCGGGGACGACAAAAAGACCAAGAAAAAAGACAAGGCGAGTGACAGCAAAAAGAAAAAATGAAAGAGATACCATTCACTTGATGCCGAGCATGGCCTTGCAGTCGGGGCAGTACCACTTGCCCTGCGGTTGGTCCGTGAGCCCGACGCACTCAAAGTGGAACCACTCGTACTTGCAGTCGTCATTGTCGCAGCCGACCATTTGGCCAAACGACACGCGGCGGCAGTTGCAGTACACGGGCTCGTTCGGATCGATCGGCAAGTCTTCGGCGCCAATCGGAATGGCCGCGGGCTGTTGTTGACACAATAATAATTCAAGAGATCAATACACAACCCAACTATAATCCGCAACACAACATCTAAATAACGTACCGCGAGTACGACCTCGACATGCTCGGCTGCCGCTGCTGCCGCCGCAGCGGCAGCCGCACGCTTGCGGCCCGAGCCGGCACCGGTCGCGCCGCTCTTGCGCGAGGTCTGCGAGCCCGTAAACGACGACGCACGCTCGAGTGCGAGCGCGCCCAACGCCATGCCACTGCCCGTGAATCCGCCCGACACCTTTTGCTTCTTTTCTTCCACGGCCAGGTCGGCCGCGGTCTGCTTGGTCGACGCACTGTCGAGCTTGAGACTTCCCGACGTTTCGCCCAATGTCGACTGCGCGAGCTTGCGCTTCTTAGACGCGGCCTTGTCGTCCTCAAACTCGCCATTCTGCTTGAGCAGCGCCGCATAGGCCTCTAGATCCTGGTCGAGCCGTCGAATGTGGTGGTCCACAATGTCGTACGACTGCGCGGCGATCGCAATCTTTTCGTCGAGTTTCTGGACCACGCGTTGGTGCTTTTCGCGCAATTTTTCGAGCGCGGGGTCGGTTTCGACCAGCGCACGCAGCTCCGACTCGTCGGGATCGCTCAGCGCCGTGTTGTTGCAGCGCTCGACGACCTTGCGGCGCGCACTCGTGAGGTATTCCTTGTGGAACGACTGGAGCTCGTCGATGAGCGGGTACGACGTCTACGAGTTATGTATTCGTTAGACGCTTTCTGGGGATCATTTTCGTTTTAGACCATAGAGGACTATACCTTGTCGAGCTCGCGCATGAGGTCAAAGTTGCGCTTGACCTCGGACGGCAGCATGTACATGCTCTCGAGGTAGTCCTCCAGGTAGGTGCCCATGATGACCCGCGCCGTTGGGCTTTTTTTTTACAGTGGCGGTTTGTTGGGGATGCCGAGCGGAAGAAATTTTGCACATTCAGCCATAAGGAGACAAGCAATTACAATTATGGTGATTTACCTCTGTTGTTGGATATTGGTGGTATCTCTGTGCACAGGATCACGACTGGATCACATTCCCAAAGAGATACCAAAGATGATGGACGGGATGGTGGAGACACTCAAGTATGCGCTGCTGGGCATGAACGTCGTGCTCTTCATCGCGCTCGTGACGACGCTCATGACGGCGCAGCCTACGTCCAACGAAGATCCAGCCGCAGCCGCGTCTGCAGGCGACTTGCCCAAGAGGGCGCTGCTGGTGACGGCGCACCCGGACGACGAGAGCATGTTTTTCCTGCCGCTCGTGCATTCGCTGACGTCCGGGCCGGCGCAGGGAGACCCCGCATGGGAAATCCATTTGCTGTGCCTATCGCGTGGCAATTTCGACGGCCTGGGCGCGATCCGCGAAAAGGAAATGCACGTGTGTGGGCAATTCATTGGCGTCAAGGATGCAAACATCCACGTGCTCGAGGACGCCAAGCTTCAGGACGGCATGAAGGCACAGTGGAATCCAGACCACGTCGCACAGATTGTCCTCGAGTACATTGACAAGCACGCTGTGGACGCTGTAAGTACCCTAAACCTCTACTACGTAGTATTTCGTGATCCGGCGGCAACAAGCAAACGCTTGACTTACTTTTTTTTCAAAGGTATTCACGTTCGACGACTATGGCATCTCGGGCCATCCCAACCACATTGATGTCCACTTTGGCGTCAAGAAAGCCATTCAAGAGCAGCACACGCGCTGCACAAGTGACCGCGCCGTATCACAGCCGGATCAGCAGCAGAAGCCGACGAAACCCGTGCGCGGCTGGGCGTTGGAGAGTGTCAATATCCTGCGCAAGTACATTGGCGTCGTGGACGCTGTCGTGATGCCGTCAGTGTTTCATCGTGGTCGCGACCAGTCTTCGGTATTTGTGTTTCTCTTCCGTCCGTGGTGGAATTACCGTGCCATGGCGCTCCACAACAGCCAGTTTGTCTGGTACCGTCGGTTGTTTGTGGCCTTCTCGCGGTACACCTTCATCAACACCTTCTCACCGCTCGTGGATCCACCACCAACGTCCACTACCAATGACAAAAAGACCCAGTAAATTCAAAACACTCTAAATCTTTTGTCGCATTCCAATCGTGTGCTTGCGTCGATGGCGCTTGCCTGTAACAGACACAAACCACCGTTAGCTCCCCGTCCATCAAACCCACTACAATCCAATCCTCATATTCGTACGTTTGGGCACGCGCGCCACGCGCTCGTCAATCATGCCCAGTAACTCTGGAGCCGGAGTTTCTTGCTGCCGCAGCGTACAGAGCTGCTTCCTCAACTGCTCGACCGAGACGATCACATGGGAGCCGCACATGAGCGCCACGTCCAAATGGTCCTTGTGCACTTGGACAATCTGCCCGTAAAACTCTTCGTCGCTAAGACAGGACCAGACCACGACATGGTCCAGCACTGTGAAGACGTCCATGAGTCCGATCCAGACCTTGCCGACTTTCGGGTCCACGACGACGCCACAGACTAGTCATCAGCATCCAGGTGAGACCTCCATATGGTATCCTTCACGAACAAGTACCAATTGATGTCGGCACCTGTGTCAGGGTCAGTCACTTCCTTCTGGTACGCTCGCTGTCGCTCGACTTCTTCCACAACGTCGGCAACAATGGCACTCGCGGGCGGCAAGTTGTGTTCCAAGTGGTGGAGATTAAAGGCCGCGAGGTTGGCTGCCCGTGACGCTGCGAGCTGCTTCTCCAGTGCCGCCGTATCGAGCGATCCGCCCGCCGTGAAGACCGATACATCCGTAGGCGACATGCTGCCGCCATTCTCTCCAATCATCTTGTGTGGGTCGGCATCGTCGTCCATGGTGAGTGGCAGTCCTTGCCTGATTTGCTCGAGTCGCTTCACGATGCGTGCTCGCTTGCGCTGCGCAGCTTCACGCAGCCGCTGCTTGAGATCAATACAATGAGCCTGATGGATAGCAAGCGTGAGACGATGATGCGGTAGATAAGCCACGCCAAGACGAACAGACCTGGTAATTGTCGTCGGCCTGCTTGAGCTCAAACGCCAGCAGATCCGAGGCATTGTGACGGTTGAGCTGGAGCCGCGTCTTTGCGACTTCGAGCGCACGGTCACGGTCTCTCTCGAGCGGCTCACATTGCACCAAATACTCATGGAGTGTGCCCTGTTGCAGCGCCTCGTGGAGGCGGCCTTGTTTCTCAATACTCTCGTCGTAAATTTTGCGCTCCAATTCCAGCAGCTCCCGCACGTTGTAGTTGGCCGTTATCGGCGCGCGAGCCGGCGTTTGCACCGCCGGCGTCTCCTCTACCTCTCCCTTTAATGGTACCTCCGCAGCCGTCGTCGTTGCCGCATCAGGCTGCGCTTCCGGCGACGTCTTCACCGTTTCCTCCATTGCGGTCGGCTCTATTTCCCTTGTTTCACCCGCGCCAAAAACGTCGACATCTCCCAATACTATTCGGTCCGATACAGTACTTATGTCTCTCCGTAATATTCCCCGACGTAAAGTCCAGTTCAAAGTGCGTGCCTGGCGCAGTTTTGCACTGCATTCGTCGTAAATTACGAAAGTCGCAACGGCACTCTTCTGAAATACCATCATCAAGTCCGCAATGTCACTATACCACAACCAAACGGCAATGTGAAATTTACCATCCGGCAACCGCCTCCGCTTCTGCATTGTTTCCTTCCTGATTCCTTCCAGACACCATCAAGGCGAATACACACGAGAGATCGCGGTCGCCCCCTCTCTCTCTCTCTATCGCGCTCTCCCCATCCTCCAGGTATCTCTCTCTCTCGATCCAATATGCACGTCACGAGCGCTGTCCGCACGCTGCTGCTCGCCGTGGCGTTGGCCGTGAGTGCCCCGTCGCTTGTGCGCGTCGACGCCGCCGCGAACACGGCCGGCGCGGCCGAGCACTTGATCGCTGCCGGCGGCGAGTGCGTGCGGCTCTTCCACTCGGCCGGATCGATTGGCTGCCGCACGACGACGCGCAGCGGCGACATGGCGCCGCTGCTCCCCATTGAAAGCGAGAGCGAATTGGCGGCGTGGCTCGCGAGCGACGCGACTGCCAAAAAGCCCATGCTCGTTTTGCCCGAGCACTTGCTGACCGCGGAGTTTGTGACCAAGACCAAGGACCGACTCGCCGGCGTGTTTGCGTACCCGACAAGCGACCACAATGTCTCGTTTGTGTCGACGACGCCGCAAGGAGACGGCTCGCCCGACGCCAAGCTCAATCCGTTTGCCAGCAAAAAGATTGCGTGGAATTCCGACGGGCTCGGGCTCTACGACACGCAACTGGATTTCCCCGTCGTGCTGCTCAAGGACCGCGCGCTCGGCGACAAGTTTACGGACCGTGCCAAGATGAACACGAAGCAAGGCTCGGGCGCGACCTACCGGGCCTGGCTCAAGTACTATTACGGCCCGCAGGATATGACCTCGCGCCAGTGTCTCCAGTTCAAGAACGTCTATGGACAACGCGCGCCCAAGTGTGACCCGATCGGTGGCCAGAGTTCGTGGGGTGTGCGTGGCGACCGCACGGCCAACGAGACGATCGTCGTCATGGCGTCGATGGACGCGTCCGGCCTTTCGCAGGTGCTCGTACCGGGCGCGAACGAGGCAGCATCGGGTGTCGTCGCGCTGCTGGCCGCGACCAAGGCGTTGCAGGTGATTCCCGACTCGGAATTCAACAAGCAGATTGTGTTTGCGCTCTTCCAGGCTGAAAAATTTGGCTTTGTGGGCTCGCGGAGGTTCCTCATGGACCTCACGAAGGCCGCCAAGGACGCGACCAGCTTTTGCAGCACGCGTGCCAAGAATGGCAACTCGCCGTTTGGCTCGGAATTCTGCTCGAGTCCAGTGTACCCGAGCTTGGCGTTTGCGTCCATCAATCCGTCGTCAATCTCGTACGCGATCGCGGTGGACCAAGTCGGACGCCTAGGCAAGGCCGGCAACTTTAGTCTCCACGTCAACCCGAATGCCAACACCTCGAGCGCAGCCACGCTCGTCAAGACCATGTCGAGTGTGCCGTCGGCCAAGAGTAAAGTGGGCAAGGCCAGTGTCAGCGGTGCACTACCGCCGACGTCGTTGACGTCATTTGTCAACGCGAACGAGTTTGGGCAGAAGTCGCTCGTCGGCGCCGTGCTGGCTGGGTACGATGCGACGTTTGAGGGCTCGGGCGTGTACGGCAGCCGCCACGACGTAGTTGAAGGTTTGGATGTGGATGCCGTCGTAGCGGCGTCTCAGGTGCTGGCCGAGAGCGTGTACACGCTGGGCGTGAAGAACGCCTCGGCCGCATCGCTCGCCAAGATCCAAGTCGACAAGGCGCTGGTCACGGAGCTGCTCTCGTGTATCTCGGCGAATTGGACGTGTGCTATGATGCGTGACGTCTCCACGCCCTGGGTTACGTCGCTCATCAAGTATTTGCCGTTGGGAGACGGGTCGTGGCCGACGTACAAGATCCCGACGAGTCTGTACCCGGGTCCGTTGGACTTCAACCGCCAGCCATTCGTCCTCAAGGATGCCAACAAGGACACGGCGGCTTACGTCACCGATTTCAACGGCACGTGGTCGGACGAAGGCACCCTCATGTACCTCTTCCCGAATGCCTACGAGACCTTTACGCGCGCGTTTCTCGCGTCGTCGCTAGCTGACGCCAAGGCCACGACCGACAAGACATGTGCCAAATCCCAAGACTGTGAAGGTACCGACATGGAGTGCGTGCACCCCGGCGTGTGTGCCAGCAAGCGCGCCCATTTCCACGACGCGTACTCGCCTGCCATCAAGCGGACGCCCATGGTCCAGATCTACGACATTACCGATGAGACCATGCCGCTGTGGGCCGAGCCGCAGTGGGACAATGACGTCGGCAGCTACGTGTTCCCGGACCCCGGTGAGTTGATTGGGTGGCTCGCGCTCGCGATCGGCGTCGTGGTCACGGGCATTGGCGCCGTGCTGTCGCGCGTCGTGCTGGGCAGCGTCCAGAAGATGAAGCTGTTGTAAACAAGAATACCCTTCAAACTTCAAGTGCTGCACAAAGACGTCCCCTTCTCCACGGCCACCGTAAGAACCGTCCATCAATACAGCCCTGCGAATGATCCATGTAACTTCGTCCTCTACACCAGACTAACATTGGCAGTTTTCGTAGGGGCAAGTCGAGTCTGCTATTGCGCTTATATACTTCTACCTCTTTCTTCGCCTGCTACGCTAACTCTTAATGGCCAGGGGCTTCTTCTTCGTCAATCATCTCGCCTTCTTCGTCGTCGTTGCCACCGCCGCCGATCGGCGCAATGTCGGCCGTGCCGTAGCACGCGCAGTCGCCCTCGCAGGCAAAGCACGCAACGAAAATGATACTGAGGAAGAGCAAGAAGAGCACCATGTCCGTGTAGAAGAAGACCATGCCCTGCATGTACTCGTCTGGACTCAGGCGCTCGTTCATGCAGGACGCGTCGTACGCGAACCAGAGCACGAGCACGAGCATGGCCGCGAGCGACGCGCTGTATTGGAGTGCCGACACGACCTCTTTCATGTAGAGCAAGTAGATGGCGATCGAGCCGAGCAGCGAAATACCAAACGCGATCACCAGCGCTGCCGGGTACGAGAGCAGCACACCGGGTGACGACCCGTCCGAGGACCGCTTCATCACTAGCGTACAGAGCACGGTCGTGATCGACATGATGGAAAAGAGAAAGCCAAAGATAAAGAGGCTCGCGCGCGTGTCAAAGAGGTAGTCGCACCCGGCGAAAAATACGCTCTGCGTGACCGTGTAGATCGACAGCACGGCAAAATTGAGCGGGAACCGGTACTTGACGACGTACAGCCAGAGCAGCGCGAGCACCATGGCGACAAACGCCGCAAAGACGGCGGGCCACGTGGCAAACGCCGGCTCAAAGAGCGTGACCACGAACGGCACGTAGCTGAAAAAGCACACGAGCCCGACGACGGCAAAGAGCTGCACCGAGAAGATCGCAAAGAGCTTGCGACGAAAGCCCTGCTGGATCTCGAGCGGCATGTGGATCACGGCAAACGGATCGTCGAGTGGGTTGGACCCGGTCTGGAAAACCGAGAGCGAGATGATGGTGCGCGACTCCATGATGTTGTTGTCAAACTGGGACTTGACCATTTCGAAAAACTTCATGTCTTTTTCTGTGGCCTTGCCCGTGGCCTTTTTGTCTTCGAGGTGCCTGATCAAGATGGAGCCGCGACGGTAATGGGACTTGGACTTGCGCCGCTCCGAGTCGTGGGAAGTTTCGCTGGGCGTGAAGAGCGCGCTCACGCGGCGCATTGCGATCTGGAGACCGCTTGGTGTCTTGGCCGGCGTGCGTTGCATCGGTGCTGGTTGCATGACGCCCTGGGAGCTCGAGCCGGCCACGGGCTTGACCTCGGCCCACGTGTCGGCGCTTGGATTGTTTGCATTGAGTTTCGGATTTAAAGCGAAGCGAGCCGAGCTGCCGCTTGAAAGTGGTTGGTTGGGTGGTCGCAGTGCCGCTGGCGGTAAGCTCTCTTCAGGCACGACGGCGTTCTCCGCCGCCATGTCCATCACGGTGCGTGGCTGGCTCGCACTAGCGAAGGGGCTTCAGGTGAAGGGCACTGTCTGAGGTTTTCTCAAACAGAAGCACGGTCAGAAGTTTGGCAGACGGAGTGATCCGACAAAGCTCCGATTTGCGTTCTATTACGTAGTACTCACGAGGCGCCAAGCCATGTACAGACGTCGCGTTCGCACCAGAGGTCCTTATCCCGGCGACTTCAAGTTGAAAATCGAGGGGATCAGCTACGTCCTCTGCAGCAAGTTCCCAATCAACGGCAAGCTCGCTGATCGTTTATGAGCATCGGATCAGTTAAAAGAAGAGAGAGAGAGAGAGAGAGAGAGGAATGAGCACTCAGCACTTGTGCGCCAAAATTAGAAATGTCTGGGGCACAGACAAGTAGAGGCCAGCCTTTGTAAAACCAAACGGAGAGTCAAACGCCCCCGACTTGGCGACTATTAAGACTGGCTTTTGCGGCAGTTCCGTTATGGAGTGGCGTGTTGCCAACGCTCGGTCGGCCAAGTAATCGCCATGCTGGTTGCGTCGGGAGAACCGCTGCGCCTCGGGCAGCTCTATTGGTCTCACTTCAACGTGAGCCATATTTTTCAAGACATGGCTACATGTCGCCCAAATGTCATCAAATTTCAAAATCGATGATATCGTATTTCACAGAATATGAAATAGCAGAGTCTGTACCCTGTGCAAAATGCTGGCCCAGAATCTCACCAGATGCGAAAACTTCCCCCCCCCCACGTGGGTGGGTTTTTGGGTGGTGACGTCAACAGCCTTCCCACGAACCCCATGCACTCTGAGACCTGATATCCGTTCCCTCTTCCACACTTCTGTCTCGCACCGTTTCGAGTCAAACAGATATACTTAAAACCCTCTATAAATGGATTAACCCATGCGAAGGAAAACCATCCGGAATGACTGAGGAGCTCCACACGGATCCCGTCGCCCCATTTTCCGCCATCTCTCTTTCGCTCTCTGCACGTCTGGCGTGACCACAATCCCACGCGTGCCTCTCGCGCGTCTGCCGACTGGCTCTGCGACAATCCACCCGCGCCTCGGCTGCCGTACCGCTCACGACGACAAACGGCCGCGTGCACGTGAAACGCCGTACTACACTAAAGCACACGCCGATACGATTGATTCTACCTCGACATGGGCGACGCCAAAATTGTCCAAGCGGCGCACGGCGCAGCCGCGGCATTAGCGCTCAACAGCCAAGCGATGGCGACCGCGCGGCCGATATCTGGATCCGCCAGTGCGCCAGCGACGCCCCACAATGGTGGCCTCGGTCCAAGTGCGCCCGTACCGCAGCTCTCGCCAACACCCGGAGGCGGTGGCCGCTCGGGTCGACGGCTCCACACCAAAGTACTCGAGGAACTTAAGCATGCAGCGACCCGTAAAAGCCCGGCGGTCAACCCGAGCGCGGCACAGTCGGGCCACGCAGCTGCGCTGCCACCGCCTCTGAATCTCCAGTCCATGTCCTCGAGCGATGTGCTGTCGGACGGCTCGAGCATGCAGGATAGTGTGGCCCTGGACGGCAGCTCGCCGCGCATACCGGCACCGGGCGGCAAATCCAAAACGTGCGGCATTTGCGATCGCTCGTTCACGGTCTTTCGTGCCAAGCACACGTGCAAAGTGTGCGGCCGAAAGATTTGCGACGACTGCAGCAAGAACCGCGTCAAGCTCAACCGCCGCTTGGAGCGGCGCCGCGGCTCGCGGCTCTGTGACTCGTGCGCACGCGACCACATTCAGCTCTCGACGCCGCTCGTGTCGCCCTCGCAAATACATATACCTGAAGAAGAACACGACGGCACGGACGACAGCAGTCGCGGCAACGTTTTGAGCAAATCTGGGGACGCCGCGGAAGTGACGGGCAACATGCAGGCCCGCCTGCAGCGCGCCGTGTCGTCGATCAAAAGCTCGTCGTCGCGAGTGTTTCCGTCCGAATCGACTCCTGCTGAAGAAGGCGATTCGTTCCTGCGTCCGCGTCACTGGATCTCACTGGGCGTCGTGGCCGGCATGGTCTTGGCTCGCTTTCTACGGTCTTCTTTCCAGGCCGAAGCCCGTGGGGTCCTCTTCGTACTCTGGTCGTTGACCCACTGGATCGACCACGTCGCGTCGCTGCGCATCATTGGCCCGTACCTGCTCGGGCTCGTCATGTACGACGAAGTCACGGCACGACGGTCTCCGCATTACAACACTGTTTTGTCGGCGACGGTACCGTCGTCCTCGACGCGGCGGACGCGTACGCGGTCGGCCGTATTGGAATCACGTAGTAGAACCGTTCTGTCGTCGTCTACCAAGAACATTCCGGGGAGCACATCATTGCGTGGTCCACACGAGCACGACGACGAAGAGCTCGAAGTCCAGGTCGGTGAAAAGCACGTGGACGATGGCTTTACCTTTGACAAGCTCCACTCGGCGCTGAGCGACTGCACGACCAAGAACCGCACAGAGGACGGCGACATGAAAATGAGCGGCTTCCTCGTCGCGTGTGATAATGTGTGTGGCTTCATTTTGGTGTTTGGCCGCGCGACGGCGTTTGCTGCGAGTACTGTGACGGGTTACATGAGCACGATCACGACCAACCTCGCAGCTTGGCCCGTGCCTGACGGCTCTGCGGCCACGCTGTTTTCGTGGAAGGAGCAAAGCGTGCGTGCCGTTGTCGCGCGCGAGGTCGAGCTCCATGTCGCGGCGACTGGCGGCAAGAAGAAGCCGTCGTGCTGTCGCTGCGTGCTGCGGCTGCTGTGGTTTATCGAGTTTGTCGAGGCCTGTGTGCGGTACACGCTCTTGGAAAGCATGGACGACCACTGCGCGGCCGGCGCGAGCAAGGCCTACGAGGAAACGATCGGCGCGCGCCATCCGTGGATCATCCGCAAGGGCGTCAACAGTGCGTTGGCGTCGTTGCCGACGCGGAGTGCGATCCTCAAGGCGTTAAATCTCCACGAATTATCGCCCGAAGAGAGCCTCGCGCAACTCAAGAAAGTGCAGACCCACATGCGTAGTGTGATTGACGACGTCACGGGGCTGCTCAAGGAGCACCAGCTCTTGGATATCAAATAGCGAGAGAGAGGCAGACCAAAGACGTGCACAATAAAATAAGGAGTGTGTATTGCTGATAGTTTTTTGTTTGTTTGTTGTTGGTTGTTGGGTTTTCTTGGGCGAGCAAACGGGAAGCTTCCTCTTGATCCTGTGGCAACAGCTCGACGGGATCCCTTAGGCGCCTTAGGCGTCGCATAGAGAGAGAGAGAGTTTCCGAGGCCGGCATCTCGAGACGCGATCACTGGACGGCACGAATATCGCGATGTTCTCGCACAATAGATTGGGTTGGGGTTTACGCCTTGGCAGTTTGCTTCTTCTGGTAATCCGAGATTGCGGCCTTGATCGCGTCCTCGGCGAGCATCGAGCAGTGGAGCTTGACCGGCGGCAGCTTGAGGTGGCTCGCAATGTCCGTGTTCTTAATGTTGAGGCACTCTTCGACCGTCTTGCCCTTGAGCCACTCGGTCGCGACCGACGACGACGCGATCGCCGAGCCGCAGCCAAACGTCTTGAACTTGGACTCGATGATCGTACCGTTTTCATCAACGCGGATCTGGAGCTTCATGACGTCGCCACACGCGGGCGCGCCCACGAGACCCGTACCAACGTCTTCGGCGTTCTTGTCGAGCGAGCCAACGTTGCGCGGGTTCTCGTAGTGGTCAATCACGTTCTCGTGGTAGAGACGGGTCTGCTGCAGCGCCGCGGGGCGCACGGCCAGCGACGCACGCACCGCAAGCGAGCGCTTCATGACAGCACGGGCAAACATGTTGGTTCTGTGGGTTGTTGGAAAGCGGTGAGCTGCTCGAGGGACTGTCGGGATGTGAGCCAGACTGTTGGGCGTTTTGTGATGATGGCGTTGGGGAATTTGCGACCAACACTTTCCAGCCTTCTTTGTTCCGATTTACCCCTGATGAAAAATGTGGGGCACTCCGAGTCGGTGCTATGATTGGTTAAATATTCAAAAAATGATTACAGCCAATCAAGATGGATCTATAGGGCGCGTGCCTTGAGCCAGTAAAATGGGTCAGACTTCAATGGCCCCATTTGATTGGTGGAACCGCTGGTTTGCCCAAACCAGAGCGGACAAGCCTTTGATAGACGATACCAGATCTTTTTGATCGTATGCTTTTGTAGAGGTGGTGATCCATGGTTTAACGACCATCACTCTCTATGATATCACCATGTGGCCGAAATGGCTTCACTTGGGGGAGACATGGCCGCATAGCCACGCAACATTTTTGAAGCACACCGCCGGAATATCGTCTCCCAAACGCCCGTCCAATCCGCAGGTCACACAGTTTCTCCTGAACGTCTCCACGCGGCGTGGAACTCGTCCTTGAAAACAGAGAGAACGCTAGGGTCCAGTCAGTCGGAACTCTGGGGTCGTCCTGGACTTGCCGTCTGTCGAGGACACTTGCGCCACAGACACGAGGACGAGTGCGTGCACTCAGATGTGCACTCTGATCTTCTCCCTCGACCTTCCGCTTCAGAGTACTCTGCTTGCTTGTGTGATCAGATCATTCCTTGAAAAATGTCGTGCGTCGTAGAGCTACCTGCTGATACCTCCGATTTCACAGACGAGATCAACGATCCGTTCGCGGACGACGCTTCGCACCGTCTCCACATCGACACGGGTAATCTGGAGCCGGGCATACCGACGTTCGACGCAAGCGATGTGGACCATCAGCTCGAGAAATCGCAGTCGCAGCGGCTTCTGCGCAAGAGCATCATCATTCTTGGCGCCTACAACCCGTTACCACTGCTTTGTCTTGCGCTCGTTCGTGCCCATACCAACGATGCGGGTGACCCATCGAGTTTGTCGTATCGCAAGCGACTCTCCGCGGCAGATCTCATCCGACACCAGGGGACCGCGCTTTGGGATCTCGAAGCGCAATCCAGCGATGACGACCATTTCGCTCCCTCGTCGTGTCAAGACGTGCTCGTGAACCGTCTCCCTATTCTGATCCAGCGCGAGTTCCGTGACCGCGTGCTCCAGGCACTCTTACTGTACGTGGGTGTGTTCACCATCATCGTCTCGACAAGTACCTTGTGCATTCCATGGGCCGCCACGTACACGCTCATGCATCAGTCACCGTACCTCTTTCCAGTTGCACAAGCTGGCGTTGGTGCGATCGCGATCCTCTCGTTGTGGCTCGTATATGCGCTGCGGTTCGATTTCCCCGTCAACTATGCTGCGCTCGCATTTCTCACGCTCAGCGAAATCGCTTGCACGGTCGCCTACGGTGTCATGAACGACCCCCACAAGGTTGTCCAGGCCGCCAGTCTGCTTCTCTGTGGGATTCTCCTGCTAAAAGCTTTCTCCAGTCGAGCTGCCAACGACAGCGACGACGAGCTGCTCTGTCCCGCGCAAGCTGCGTTCCGGTCCATTGTCGTGTTGGCGGCAGTGGCGGTTCTACTTAGTGCAGCTATTGGAGAGCAAGTGACCCACACGTCGATCCGTTCTTTGATCGGACTGCTCGCAGTCGTGTCGCTGGCGCTGCTGTGGATCTCGCTGGTTCTGACCGTGCTAACACAAACCATGAGACCGGACGAACACGCGTCGGCGCTCGTCTTCTTTCAAGCCGATCTGGTCGTGCTTGTCGTCATCGAGCCTACTCGCGTATTGCTCAAGTGTGTTCGGCAGTGCAAGAGGGCCACACTGCGCGAGGACGAAGAGGAGGAATTGCCTGCCAATCCCATCTTCCGTCAGAACGCAGTGGTACAAGCGTTCTGGCCTGACCTCAATCAAGCCAGCCCTGTCCGTGCTGCTGCCGCTAATGAGACACACAAGCTGTCGTACCCTGCGCACCTGATTCCGCTTCGGTCCCGCGAACAGGTACCGGTATGGATCGATCCGCCCGCTGGAGTCAGTGACGCAACGCCAGTCGTGATGAAGTCACGGTTGTCGTCACCAACGCAGGGAGATACTTCGTTGAACTCAGCATCACTTTGGGGACCGCGCCGACGCAATTCCACGGCCGACGACTGAACGATCGTGTGAGTGTACATTTTACTCTGCGTGCAACCACCATAACCATATAGGATACTGATCGTAGAAGCATTCTAATACAGTCATCGTCAATGAAAATGTGTTCGATCAGGTTCTTTCGGCCGTGAATTTCCAGCATGAGGTGAATGGAAAGGGTTAGACGAAAGCCTTGGTGAGTAACGAGGCCTCTGGTGCATGATGTCGTTGAGAACGAGGGCGTACTCTGCATCCTCACACCCACCATGTTAGTTTCGAGAGGATGAGCACATTGGCACTCCACGATGGTGTTTTCGCCCCAAGCAAAACAAAGTGACTTTTACCAGTATATGGAGGTCGAAACACGGCGGAAAAATCGTGAAAGCACGCTTGCATATACGACCCCAGAATGCCTCTCCATGTGTCTAGGGAGTTGGCCACGCCTCCAGGAGCTCGTTGGGGCGTCTACGGGCTTCTCATAGAAAAGAAGGCAATTACGGCAAACTGTAGCCATCCCCTGTCGTGGCATTGTGATCTTCAGTTGGGATACTAGTCGCCCGTCCAGCCAATCAAATCACTTTCGAACATTCCATTTATCAGTGGAGCCGTTGATTGTTTCAGTCAACAGTCGATTGGAGTCCAATTGGATCAGTCCAGTATTCCAAGTCTTTATTCAATCTTTAATAACCATACCCTTCAAATATGATATATGTTTGGAACGTACTGTATCTTTATAAAGTCTCTATGTATGGATTACCGCCTTAAACCGCTACATATGCTGGAGCACATAGGAAGTGAGAATGTTCAGTAGAGAGCGAGTAGAAAGTCGGGCCAGCTGGCGCTGTGGAACGCCACCTGCTCTCAATCATTTCACGATTTTGGTCCATAGTGTGGCCAGCCGATTCGTCGCCTCGCGAACGGACCAACCAGTATGGGTCTAAATTTTAGGTGCGCGCTCTCTCCTCTCAGTTAGACCCTGCTTCGACTAGACTTGGATAGGTCCCGTACTCGATCAGACCCTCAAGTCTTTACGTCAATTGCCGTGTCTGGTGGGTCACGAGCGAGCGGATCATATTCAGAAACGAAAAAGAGGAAAGACAGCAAGTAAAAGCAGCGACCGGGAAAACAGGCACGCTGCACCGATCCCATCGCCTTCCTTCCATCCGGCATTAGGTAGACGGTCAGCGGCTGCCCCGCACCCCACACCCCCGCTGGCCCTACGCCCCCAGGGCTCACTCACTGTCGCTTTTCGCCTTCCTATGATGGGACCTATACGCACCATGGCAGCGCGACAGTCGCCGCCGCGGCGCCGCTATGCGCTGTGGTACGTCGCGCTTCTATGGGCATGCGCGGCGACGGCATGGGCCGACGCGGCGCCGCCGTCGTTCTCGTTCTCGGCCACGACGGCGCTCGTCGCTGACAGCACGCCAACACCAACACCAACACATACGCCAACACCAACACTAACACCGACACCTACAGCCACCGCTACTGTTGCAGCACGTGATGAAAACGTCACGGTAACGACACCAGCGCCAACGCCAACACCAACACCGTCGCACGACACAAGTGAAGGCGAGAGCCGTATCATTGGACAACCGTCGTCGTCGCCGCCTCCGCCCCCACCTGGTCCCCCACCCGGACCTCCGTTGCCGCTTCAACCGCCGTCGTTTACGTTCTTCACTACGCCGCGGCCCAAGACCGCCGACGAGGAAGTCGTTGAGGCCGAAGCCGCACTTAAAACGTCCAAACCGCCGTCCAGCTCCAAGCCGCCGACGGTCACGCCCACGATGGCACCGGAACCAATGCCGCCGCCGCCGCCCGCTCCAGCCCCCGCACCACCCGCGCCGACTACGTCGCCAGCAGCGACGCCCGCGACGACACCGGTATCGTCCGCGCCTGCTCCCGCGCCAACCACATCCCATCCGCCTTTGCCGGCATCCTCTCGTGAGACGGACGCGCTCAGCGACAATGACAAGTTCACCGAGGTCTCGACCAAGAGCAGGGCCGGCTCGGGCTCGTCGCTCGACAAGACGATCGTGATCGTGATTGTCGGCATCGTCGCTGCGATCGGCGTGCTCGCGCTCGTGGTCTCGCAGCAGATCAAAAACTCGCTCGGCGACGGCGACGACAGCGACGACGAGCTGTAGTCGAAGCTCCCGCACGCGCCCTCTCCGTTCGTTTCCTACTATCTATCAGTCTCTCGTAGAAGTCTTCGAAAACAAGTGGTGGAAAAAGTGTATTATTGGCTAGAGAGCTATGTGGATACCGTAGTGTCGTTTTGAAATTTAGTCGTTGTTTGAGTCCAACCTAATCCGTGTTCTGTTCACCATGGCAATCACCAACAGAGAGCCCCACGGCTTTTCCTACTAGGATACGACGAAGGACTACATAGAAGTATCTACGCTGTCTTGGTCTTGAGCTTGGCGTACGCACGGCGCCGCATCGCGAGCATGTGGTTGTACATGACGAAAAGCCCGATCGTGTACGCGACGAGCATGCCGCGCATGGCCGTCGCAAGCGAGATCGACACATTGTGCGTGTTGGGCATCGTGACCGCGTAGGCACCCGTCTCATTGAGGTACGGCAGCGAGTTGTAAATACACAGCGTTTCACCTGAAGAGTAACACAGTGAGATATCAGACGGGGAAACATCGCCATAGAAGACATCGTCATGAGGAGCTATAGTACATGACCGTACGTACCGAGAAAGCCCATCGGGTAGAGCACCATGAACAAATGATATCGCAGAAAGAAGAGGAACGACGGCACGGCGTTGAACAGGTTGAGCGCGTAGAACGTGTACCGTGGCACCTCGACAATACTCCAGCTGAGCACGACCAGCGGCAGTCCGAGCTGCGCACGCGACGACGGGCACAGCACGAGCGCACACCAAAGCACCCACATGCGCGCCGCGACCTGCGTCATGGTCGAGCCCACGGGCGAGCGTACGATACCCACGGCGGCGTGGACAATTTCCAGTACAGCGAGCGTCTGCACGATGCGCAGCGGCTGCTCGACGACTTGCCAGGTCACGAGTCCTATGGACGGCCAGTCGGCGCCGCTCGCATACGCCGGCCACATCGTGGAGACGCCGAGATAGAAAATGTAGCCCCATGCGACCGCGTTGAAGCCATTGTACGCGAGCAGATATAGGTTTACGAAGAGGCTCATGGTGGAGGACGCGCGTGCGCGCGCGAGAGAGAGAGTGAGAGAGTGAGAAGACGGGGGAGGACGAAAAGGGCGAGCGTGTTGGAGAGATCACTTTGATGGTCATCAATGGACACTCTTGAAGACGCCACCGGTATGAAACCGGTCACGCATATAGTTAGGATGTATGTGGGAAGCTGTTTCAGTGGACGATATGTTGTATCAACTTGAATCAGTATATTTCCAAAGGTGCCATGCACCCTTGATCTCTATTCGAGTATCTTTAGTGCGGTGACCTTTTCCACTGCGTCTCTGCGTGGCGTATGAAATCGCCCGTAATTGTTGCATGGGGCTTGCACCGAAGTCCATTCGCGTTTAGGCAGTCTTGGCCTTGGGCTTGGAGTAGGCACGGTTGCGCTGCGTGAGCATGTGGCTGTACATGATGGGCAGGCCCGGAATGTACACGACCAGAATGAGGATCACGACTACGTAGAGCGAGACCGCAATGTTGTGCGTGTTGGGCAATTGCATCGAGTAGACTCCAGTCTTGAGGTACGGCAGTGCTCTGACCATGCAGAGCACCTCACCTAGTAAATTTGCAAGCGGAGACGATTAGTGAGCCGATCCACAGAGACAGAGAAGACCTCAACGAGACTGGAAAACGTACCGCCGACACCCGACGGGTAGAGCACCATGAAGAGGTGGTAGCGCAAAAAGAAGATGGACGACGGCACGGCGTTGTACAGGTTGAGCGCGTAGAACGTGTAGCGCGGCACTTCGACCAGGCTCCAGCTAAAGACCATGAGCGGGAAGCCAAACTGGTAGCGCGTCAACGGACACAGCACATTGATACCCCAGAGAAGCCACAGACGCGACGACACTATGCAACAATACAAGATATGGTGGCGTTCGTTAGGAATATCCACTACGCATGCGGCCAAAGGTATAATCTAATATATCGCACCTTGCATGAACGTCGAGCCGAGCGGCGAGCGCACAAAGCCGACGGCAGCATGCACAATCTCAAGCGCCGCAAGCGACTGCACGATCTTGAGCGGCCATTCTACAGTGTCCCAGGTCGCGCGCGAGATGGCCTCCCAGTCCTTGCCCTGCTCGTGGGTCTTGTACACGGTCGTCGCCGTGAGGTAGAGCACAAACGCCCAGCCGGCGGCGTTGGCGGCGTTGTACGCCAACAGATACAGGTTCAGCAGCGCGTTCTTGGCCATCGTGATCTCCAGTTTGGAATGACGAGGGACGGGAAGCTCCTGGAGTTTGTTCGAAGGGAGCTCCAGCGGATGGAGGATGATGAAGCCACACCCACCGGCTGATGATGACACGCCTGTGATTTGCAACTTCACAGTGACTGGCGTACTAAATACGAATTGGCCACGCAAAAAGGCGCGAAGCTACTTCGGTTAAGTACGGATCGCGTCGTGACGCGATTTTGATGGACGACTCGAATGGGGTAGCATGACGCGAAAATGGTTGTTGGACGACACAAACACGCGACGCAGAGTTAGACCACCCAACAAAGTGCCTGTACAAAATACTGGTACGCAATGATGTGGTTGTGGTGTTGTTGTTGTGTTTGTATCCCCTTTGAAAAAGGGGGATTACAAGGGGTGGCCTACCATCTACTGACAATGCGCATTCGGGGTACGCCTCGCGAGGCGTGCGTGCACTCTTTCGTTGGTTCAGTAGCAGACCAAAGCCAATGGTGCGGAGCGCATATCCATCTCGTCTAGTTCTTGCCAAAGCTCTCGCGGATCTGCTCCGTAACCTTCTTCATCTCCGTGTGGGCGTCCACCTCGACGAGCTTGCCCTGCTTGCGGTAAAAGTTGATGACGGGCTTGGTCTGCTTGTGGAACGCACCGAGACGCGTGCTCACGAGCGACACGTCGTCGTCCTTGCGCTGGATGAGCGGCTCGCCCGTGAGATCGTCCTTGCCGTCGACCTTGGGCGGGTTAAACTTGACGTGGTAGCTGCGGCCGCTCGCCGGGTGCACGCGGCGGCCAGCGATGCGCTCGACGAGCACCGAGTCGGGGATGTTAAAGTTGACGACCCTGTCGACCTGGGTCTTCTCCTCGGCAAGCATCTCGTCGAGCTGCAAGGAAAATGAAGAGACATCTCCATCAGTACGATAGTCTCCTCTGCAGGAGGTCAAAAGATCTGTCGTACCTTCTGGGCCTGCACGACCGTGCGCGGGAATCCGTCGAGGATAAAGCCGCGTCTGCAGTCCGGGCTCTTGATGGCATCCTTAATAATGCCAATGACAATCTCGTCGGTCACGAGCTTGCCCGATTCCATAGCCTCCTTGGCCTTGATCCCCATGTCGGTGCCATCGCGCACGGCCTGACGCAGGATGTCGCCCGTGGCCAAGTGACACAGGCAGTACTCGTCCTTGACGAGCGGCGACTGCGTACCCTTACCGCATCCCGGAGGACCTACGAGTCCATTGTCAGCCATGCGTGCAATCGATTCGGTCCCATGCCGAGACCTATCGTTACCACCACAAACGTAAACGTACCAATAAAGATCGTGCGGCGCTCCTTCTTGGTGGCACATTCAATGCGCTTCTGGAGCTCGGTGAGGAGCTGGTTCGTGGGGACACCGGCGAGCGAGGGCGACATGGCGGGGCAGTGACGGTAGGGAAACGCGAACGGGAACGGAGCGCTTTGGGTTCTGTGGTCTCCGGCGGCTGGGCACGCGGACGACGATGGGATCACCTGCGGTCAACGTGAACTCCAGACCAGGGGCGGTGATCCCTGACGGTGGCTGCGTCACCGCATTGGTCGAAAAGTAGCACCTGAAAAAAACCAAAACGTTTTTACGAGCAGCTACATGCGTATTTACGAGTATGAAAATGTAAAAAGCACTTTTTAGGGCGGATTGTTGACATCATCGTGGATGGTGCACACAGGATACGAAAGGCGGCTCTCAGTGATCGCGAATGGTGTCCCTGATGCGCACACCCTGGAGAACCGACTGCGTCACGGTCGGACTTGCCCGATGCCATTTCTGAATACGTATTCATCTACCGGTTTCCACCAAGGAAATACAAGGACACACACACATGTGCCGTGAGACTGGTTCTGGAACTGGTTCTGTATGAACGTTAGGTCGCTCTCTGTTACTGCTCCTTTGTCTCACTTGGCGCCGTGGCCGCCGCATTCGCGAGCCGCGCGTCGCGCTGCTTTGTGAGTTCTTCTGCCCACGACTGCACGAGCGGTGTGCGGAACTTGCCCTGCGTGCTGCGGAAAAAGTCGTCAAGCTGAGTGTCCTGGGCTGCAAGTAGGATAATTGTGAGACTGGTGTGCTCCACAGCGCGATGCGACAGATGGGTTGCCTACCACGCTCGTAGTCGTCGGCCTGGAGGATCATTTCAAACTTGTCAATATCCTTGACCATGAGTGCCTCTTCGCTAGTGCCGGCCTCGTACTCGTGCCAGAGCTCCTGGATCTCACTGACAACCGGCGAATCGCCCAGTGTCGCACAGATTTGGTCCAGCGCTTCCTAGCACCACCATTTTGTTCAGTGCCTAGGTCACGCACGAAGTCTTATCATTGTGGCTTGGTACCTTTTCCATGCGGTGCTTGTCGTCGTTCGAGACGCCTAGTGTGCCAACCCAATCCAATCGCACTTTAGTCCCTCAGTTCCGAAGCAGGCCCTTGCATATCGCACCGTCATGGGGCGTGATATCGCCGACGAGCGACTCGGCGAGATCATGGACAATCGCCATTTTGACACACCTACAGCATCCACAGGGTCAGCATTGCTCATAAGGCGTGAGCGGACACTACATACTTGGAGCGGTTCACGGACGGGTTCACTTCGTCGATGAGCATGCAGCACATACCCATGCGGTACATGTGGTCGGCCACAGACTCGGGGAGATGCACATTGTGGTTTACCCATCCCGTGCGCTTTAATTGCTATGGGAAACCGCACGACGAGAGTCAGCTCCTTAGAAAGGTATCGATCTGCATTCTACAGTAGCAAATTCAACGCACCTTCAGGCGTCCGCAGATGCGCAGGAACTCGAGCGCATTGAGCGCCTTCACGCCCGTAGCTGCCGACATGGTCGCCGAGTTTTTTGGTGTCTGTCCGGCGGGCAAGATGGACAATATCTGTATTTCCCAATACAAGTGTGTCTACTAATGGTATTATGGAAACATATTTGCCTATTTACGAAAATTGGCCTGCCCATCACTCTGTCAACTTGGCTTCAATCCAGATGCGATCTTCGCCTTCGCTTCCATTCCCTTGGCAAGCGTGAAACCATGCGGATGGAACATGACGAAAGAGAGACGACCGATCTTCAGGACATTTTTACCGTTATCCATAAACGAATACAGTTCGTTTTTGTATGTGGAGACATCCAGATACTCGACGCCAGGGAGCGAAGGTGACATGGCGACTGTTTCTGGTGTGTGGATGAACCCAAATTGCCATGTCTCATTGTCTACCGTCATCACCATCACCGAAGGGGTAGACACGACGGCGCTAACTCTTCAGAACGAACTCATATTGGATATGAAGTGGCTCCACTTTCCTGGCTTCTATCTAAATTTTCTCTATTTCTGTCAAGCTAGCAGGTCACCGCTGCTGCCACGGGCTCAACGTTGAAGACGACTGGATGTGTCGGCAGTTCAATCGAGACGCTGTGGTGAAGATCATTGGGCGTCGCGAGCGAAAACGTGTACCGCTTGAACAAATTGGCCGCGACGATGCGCAGCTCGAGCATTGCGAGCCGCATGCCGATGCAGCTCCGCGGACCGGCGCTAAACGCATTAAACTTGGCCGGCGACACGCCGCGCAGCGCACCCGTCTCGGAATCGATCCACCGCTGCGGCTTGAACTCGGCAGCGTCGTCGCCCCATACGCTGGGCAGTCTTGCCGTCACGTACGGGTTGATGAAAATCTTGTCGCCTTTCTTGACGGGGATCGAGTCGCCAATGACCGTGTCGGCGGCCGCGACGCGCTGGATCATGGGGATCGTCGGGTACAGACGCAGGACCTCTCGGATCGTCGCCTCGAGGTACACGAGTTTGGACACGTAGTCGCTTGTGACGTACTCGTCGTCTCCGAGGTCGCCTAGCATGGCGGCAAATTCTTCACGGATGCGACGCTCGACCTCGGAGTGCTTGGCTACGACAAGCAAGATCCACAGCAGCGCTGTCGCCAACGTGCCGCGTGCCGCGAGCACAAACGACAGCACGAGATCGGGCAGATCAGCCAAGCGGAGACCGTCCGCGTCCTCGGAGCTTTGCTCGAGAAACAGCTCGACGAGGCTCTTGATGTCTTCGCCCGGAAGCGTGACGCCCTTTGCCTTGGCCTCGGCGCGCCCTTGCTGTCGCTTGGACGCAGCCTCGAGCCTCTCGGACATGGCCAAGCTGAGCCATCCATATACAACATCCATCGCAGTCTTGACCTTGCGCTCAAGGCCGACATTGAGCCACCGCTCAAGCTTCCAGTACCAAATGGGCAGCCCGCCACGGCGCATGACGGCTGGATTCGCTTCCTCGACGGCGTGCTCGAGTTCGTGGAGAACTTTCGTGCCAATGACGTTCATGTCAATGCCCAGCCCGACCTGGACGAAGGTTTGCATCGCAAACTGCTGGAACAGCGTGTGCATGTCGAGCGTCGTGCCGTCGGCCATCGAGCGGTCAATCACGTTGCACACTTGGCCCATGTTCTTGCGCATATTCGTGAGCATGCACCGGCGAAGCGACCGCGCCGTGAAAACCTTGGCCACGGCCTTGCGCTGGTGGTATCGGCGCGCGCCGTCCAAGGTCACAAACGACCGGCCAAACAAGTCTTCGACCTGTTGGATCGCGGCCTCGCCGCGAATGAAATTTGTAAACTGCGTGGCCATGACTTCCTCAATGAGATCGGGTGTCGTGACCACGAGAATGTTCATCATACCGGGCAGGTAGATGCGCCACGGCTCGCCGTTGTACCGCAGACTGGTCTTGGCCACCCAGTAGTTCGTGCGCGCGGCGTTGCGTGCCATCTCGGGCAGATCGCCGAGCAGCGGCTTGCAGCTGTCGAGAATGTGTACCTTGGTCTCCTTGCCAACCTTGCACTTGCGTGGAGGCGGCTTGGCCGTGGCGGCCGAGTAGATTGCAAAGAATGCGAGCGCGATAGTGCCGCCGAGCCCCGTGAGTAGCGGCAGCGTCAGTTCGTGGACGTCAAATGGGGAGACGATCTTCATGGATGTTGAATGCCAGAGGAAGAGAATGTGGGAGTGAGAATGGTTCGGTCCCAGCCTGGGGGGCATACAGAGTTCCAGAGAAGCCGCGAAGCCGCGAACATCGTACCGAATGCTCCAGGACTCCAGAGGAGCCGCGAATACCGAAGAGGGGAGGAAAGGCACACGGCTGGGGATTCGGGTTCCAAAGACGTGAACAGTAACGCAACCCGCGGCAACTCGCCTCTGGCAATGGCAGTGAATTCGCCTCGTCTACCATCAGCGGGACCAAGTCCGCAGTGTCGTCTTATCTGGTGTACATACTGTATGCCACAGCGTCGTCTTGTCTTGTGTGCACATGCCTGCAAGGCAATTTGCCCGACAAAGTCTCCACGATTCGTATCTTCTATGTGCAATCTGACGCTGATGGATCTTCAATAATGCCTACTGGATCAGGGATGGCATGTTCTCATAGTTGATATCGAATCATGCGATATCTTCATAACTTGATGACTAAGATATTATAGAGAAAACTTGTCTAGAAAAAACGCTGTGGTAATACCGATTTGCGCCGGTATATCTACGTTTGTTCTGAAACGTGGTGCTTTTCAACGAACAACATTGTTGGATTTTACCACCTTCTAGGTTCGCACGTGAGTATCACTACGCATCTAACGTAACTTGGGGCATGAACCTTCAAAACTTGAGGACTAAACCCCTTAATAGTGGACCCACGTGCCATCCCTGACTGGATTGGTCAAATCACGAAAGGATCACCATGTGGAATGCATGTGATTGGTTGAAATGGGGAGACTTGTCTCATGTAATACAAGTCCATGTGATCGATGAGGCGGATTTGATTGGAGCAGTGGTGACCGACGCGTCTCCCTTGAAAGAAAAACGGTTGATGGGACAACGCGAACATTTCGATGTTTTTTGTATGCCCGATACACTTGGGACCCGCAATTTGCAAGCCAAAAATCGGTCTGGCAAATTAAGAAAAAGGCTATACAGCAGACCAGGGCGTGAGGAAGTCTTGCCTGCAAGGTGACTCCGCTCAGGGCGCTTGCGCTGTTAATCAACATTTTCCTCGTGTGACCAGCGCGAGAGTCCCACAGAACCAGTGATCACGCAAAACTTAGAGGGGCGTGAGTCTGATCCGCGGCGGTTTAGATCGTTCCATATGGACGGACATGTGGGAGCTTCTGCGGCAGAAAGCCCAGCACGAGAATCCTTCTTCTGCCTGGTCTCCTGTGGACCGCAGCGCTACTATGTATCCACGACCATCACCTTTGTGTCGACCTGATTGTGGTGGATAGCGCTGCAGTGAGGAGACGTGAACTCGCAACGCAGGACTTGGCTCGGCCAGTATCCTGTTATTAGCGGTAGTGTATCTGTGCATTTGCATCTCGGTTTTTGACCGAGACCGCGCGTTTGGCAGGTTTGCAGTGCGTTGCACTAACCGGTGTCGTTGGGTACAGCCTCAGTACTTCATAGATCGTCGTCTCCAAGTACACGAGGTGGTGGATGTGGTCGGTCGCGAGGTGCGAGTCCTTGGTGACGCCTAGAGACAGTAGTACACTTGCCACAGCTTGACGAGCGACGTGGGGGTGCGTGGCCAACAAGAGGAAGCGGGTGGGAGAGCAACCATCATGGCGCAGGAACATTGCAGAGTGAATAAACATTCTACGTCGCTCGGCTTGGTTCCCATGGTTTCCTTTCGAAAGCAGCAAGCTCATCACGACAAAATAAAGACCGGTGATGACTCGGTCCTCTTTTAAGGGACGGAGGCATCCGAGAGACACTGACTTTACTCAGTAACGGTTACGGTCGTCTCGCAGGGATAGCCGTATGTAGAGGAATATGGCTTCACTGATTCCTGTCGGTGCAGCGACCCGTTGAACGCGGGGGACACCATCCGCAACGACTGCATCGTCGAGAATGTTCATCATCCCATGTGAATCGAACAAAGGCGGAACAATAATTGTTCCCCAATAATTGTGCTGGTCATACTGGCGTCGTGGGCGCTCCGACCCCGTACGTTCGTGGTCGCCCGCCCAAGATCTCGTGATCCACGACGCCAGCTGCATGCGCGTTCTCGATCTTCTCGTCCTCCGCCTCTCAGCGACGCACAGGTCCCGCCTCACCACGTTAACCTCTTGCGCGAGCTTCGCGTGACCTTCTCCTACCCGCCCGCGCCGAGCTCGCCGGCACAGCCTCCCACGGCCGTCGTCTGCGTCCGTTGTTTTGACGGCGGCTCTCGCGGCAAACCGGGCCGGGTGGCTCAGGCGCCTGCGTCATCCGCGTACGCGCCCCTACCGGCGACGCGACCGTGGTGTGGTCGGTCGCCATGAGCCACGCCCGCCGCTCGACCACGAACAATCAAGCCGAATACGAGGGGCTCCTTACGGGCCTCCGTGTCGCCCGCCGCGACAAGTGGCCGGCACTCGAGGTCGTTGGCGACGGCACCCTCGACCTCAACCAGCTCCGCTCATATCGGACCCCCAAGAACACGCGCCTCCGCACGCTCTACACCGAAGCCCGTCGACTCGCGGACCAGCATGACATCCGTCGCTGGTCTCACCACGCTCGGGCGACCAACCGAATGGCTTACACCCTCGCCAACCTCGCCATGGACACGGCGACCAGCTCTCAGGTCCTCCATCCTCCGGTTCGCTCCGAATCACGCTGCCATCCTGGCGCATCTCAGCAACGACCTCCTTCCATGGCTTGCCGCCAACCTCGGCAACCGTGTTGAGTTTTCCTTTCCGTCATAACAACAAGAAGCCTTCGGCTCCCC
>JAADVC010000001.1:0-100385 GCA_023334575.1 Pythium volutum | reverse complement strand
TGCAGTGACCTGTATTCCATATAAATACATAGAAAGAATGGCACGAATGGTTCAATAATTTGAAGGACGGCGATGGGATGTTGCAGCCATGTGATTAAATGCGCTGTGCGGACGCCGAAAGCGAGAGTTCTGGTTCCAAGCACCAGTATTACGGTATATCATATCTCTCTCCTTTCTTTGCATAGACTGAACAACGGGACGCAATCGGAGAATGGGGAATGGGGAATGGAAAATGGTGAGTAAAGAAGAGGGAATGGAGAATTGACAGTAGAGGGAGGACACACCAGCCCGCGCCTCGGCATTTCATACAGTGCATCGTTTAGTATAGTGTAGTGCGCTGACCATGTAGACTTGTGATCAAAGACAATGCCCACAGAGGCCGTCACAGGCAGCCATCCCAGTATTCTACTAGCGCACTCTCTGCCAGAGACTGCCATCGACGAGCTCACGCGGGCGTCCATCAATCACCACGGCCGTGGGTTTCTACATACAAGCACGTTCTCGACCAGCTATCGTACTGTCTTTGTGTATCTTCTTCTTTCGAACGCTCGTGCAGCTCTCAGTGGAGGAGAAGGAGGAGGTGGACCACGCGTTGCTGCTCATCAAGTAGCCTAGTGACCGCTGTCACCACTGGCGCCGTCCAAGACATACGTACCACACAAAATGTCGAGGAAAAGAAACGAGAGATCAAAACAAAACGACCGGGTCTACTGGTCCAACGTGTCGTGTGCTAACATTCCAGTACAGTCGGTTCCGGGGCTAAGCCCGCAACATAATTGATGTACCTCTAATCCTCAAAGCTTCTATTTGATTATCAGTGGTACTTACGCAGTTGCACACATTCAATAACCTAAACCAATGGATATATCAGATGCGGGCTTAGCCCCGGAATTGACTGTAACGTCCTCGTTCTTTTTCCGTTTTCCGTTTTCAAATGCGTGCCTTTTCCCGCATGGAGTTGGCTACATGTCAGCATAGCACAACTGTCTAATGACTAGCGTCGGACATAATTTTCTCGTTCCTTCCGAACGTGAGTTCGGCATCGATTGTTGCACACGCTCTTGCACGGTGGTCGTCATTGCGAGGAAACGAGAAAGGCGACCACTCCCCCAACTGCCCCTATCGCATCCTCCATGGCCGCTTGGGTCCTAGCCTGGTACAGGACACTTGGACACTCGGATGCTCACTTCTCATTTCCGAATTTGCCTCGCAATGTGCAAGTGCCCTCGACACGTCCTCTCCACGATCACCATGGCGACGCCTCTGCCCACGATCAGCGAAGACGATCTCCTTGAGATTGACTTTGCAATGGAGGACCGCCTCTTGGTCACGCGCGCCAAGGAACTCGCACATCTCTGCTTTGTGCATTTCGACTTGGACGACGAGGACGACGAGGACAGCGAGGAGGAAGGAGAGATAGAGGAGGAAGAGGAGGACACAGGCGGCGGCGCCAACAATGACCACGAGCTGGTCAGCGTCGGATTGGCCGAGGACGCCGCCAGTGGTCTGGCGCCGCCCGACGTGTCGACCGCGACGCCGTTGCCTCTCCCTCCTCTGACCCTGCACGCGCACAGGGACTCGCCTCGCTCGGTGCAGTCCGAGTCGCCTTTGCCCATGCGCTCCATCATAAGAGCGATTGCGGGACGATCGTACCAAAACGGTACGATCACCGAAGGGGTGGGCGTGCGCACGCGACGCCGCGAGCGTTATGCGGGCAAGTGCAGGGCCTACTGGCCGCCGTAGTAGTGCGAGGCGCTGGTGAGGAGCAAGACACGGAGCATTGGCTGGGCTCCCCTCTCCATGACACGGTCTTTGCGATCAAAGACACGCAGCGTGAGAGGGGAAGGCATTCTATGCCACGGTCTTCAGCGATGGGAGACACGCAGCGTTGGGGGACGGACAAATCGTCCCGCAATGACACGGTCTTGCTTTCATCACCAGACGCCTCGTTCTCGGGCGGCACGGCATCGTTAGAAGTGCCCCCAAAGTGTACATAGTGTACTGTACATAGTTGTCCAGTGTGTCGTTTCTGAGAACTACGTAGTAAAACACGATGTAGTTCAATGTGTGCTTGCGTTTGTGTTATGAGTACCTTACAGGTCTTCTTGTGTTATCGTCAGTCACCAGTGGTGACTCACCACGAAGGAGAATGAGTTTGCCATTCATCAACTCTCCCACTCACAGTAATCAACCGACCAATTGTTAAAAATCAGCGACTTTCAAACGGATGGAATAGGTTTATATACATTGCAATATCCACGCAAAGCGTCCCTCAAACAGCATTTCTACAAATCCTCGTCAATGTCTTCGGCCGGCGCAGCACCACCACCACCTATACGAAAGTCCATACTCTCGAGCTGCAGATTCAGTTCGTTCTCGGCCGCGTGGCCAATCTGCTGGCGCGCCGTGCGGCGCTTGAGCTTGCGCCACTGCTTGGCCTTGCGTCGCGCCAGCTGCGCCGACAGCGGATTCAGCGGGTCGTTGGCAAACGTGGTCGTGAGCTGCTGCAAACTCACGTTGGGCACTTGGTACATGGCGCCGCTCGTGTCACCACCAAAGTCGCCTCCATCGTCCATGGCGTCGTCGTCTGAGTCCACGTCTGAATCCGAGTCGTCCGAGTCGCCCAGCATCTCGCGCACACGAGAGGATACTGTCGATTGGTGGGCAGCAGAAGAGGGGTCCGCGCTTTCCGTTGCGGCGACTTCAATGGAACATGTCGGTCCACTCGCTGTTGGCTTGGCCATGTCGACATCACCACGCTCGGCTTCGTCGACAATGAAAATGCTGGTCGGATTGAGCACCGTGTCCAAATCAAACTCTTCACTGTACGACGACACGATCTGCGTGTCGAGAATCGTGACCTTTTGGTCGGGCAGCGGCGTGAAAAACGGAATGCGTCCACGGTTCCAGTCCTGGAGAATGATCCGCGCGGCAGCGTGGCGATCGGCGATGCCTCCTTTGCCCAGCTTGCCCTTGGTCTGCGCGACGAGCACGAGGAATTCAATGACATCGGAAAAGGTCGTCTTTGGATCCAGTCCATAGAGCTGCACGAGCTGCGCGGGCTCGCATCGCGAGAGGATCACTTGGACAGCGCTCACGGGGTCGGCCATGGTCTCCGTGTTGACACAGTTGCGCAGCAGCAGCGCATTCGAGTCCGAGTGGTCAAACACAATGCCCGGGCAGTCGAGCAGCTTGATCTTGCTGTCAATGTGGACTTCCTGCATAACCTTGGTGTGGCCCGCGACCGACGAGACGCTCGCGGCCTTGCTGCGCTTGAGCGAGTTGATGACGCTGCTCTTGCCGACGTTCGGGTAGCCAATCACACCGACCGTGATGGCCGTCTTGATGTGGCTGTTGCGGCAATAGTTTTTCAGCAATTGCATGAGCGCGTCCGTGCCCACGGCCTTGCTGCCCGAGACCATCTCGCCTGTGGCCTTGTCGGCCTTGCCAAAGCTCGCGCTGATGTGGCTGGCCTGCTGCTGCGTCGACGCCTTGAACGCGACCGTCGGGTAGAAAGTACGCAAGTACGTGAGCCACGGCTGCAGCACATGGGGCGGCACGAGATCAATCTTGTTGAGCACGAGCACGATCTTCTTGCCCGAGCGGTTGCCAATGGCCTCCTCCATGTCGACCGTGCGGCAGCCCATCGGATCGCGCGCGTCCAGCACTTCCAAGATCACATCGGCGCGGTCCACGACCTTGCGCAGCTCCTTCATGTATGCGCGTCGCGAGTTATCGTTGATATCAATCTCCGTGGTCTTGCCTCCAGCGTCATCGCCGGCGAGTTCCTTTTGAAGCTGCTGCTGTTCAAAGCTCTTGGAGCTCTGTGCTGCCTGGCCCGCAAGCTCTTCGAGACTAGAGGCCTGCAGGCGATGGCGGTTCACCTTGGAGAGCCGCAGCTCCTCGCGCTTTTGCGTGAGCTGCTGCACCATGCGCTGCTTGGCGCCTTTCTCCTTGATCGCGATCACGCTGCCCGGGCGGTTGCTGGTCGCCGCGGCGCCGCCGCCACCACCGCCGTGGATCGCCTGCGAGAGACCACTGCGCTTGGCGTCGCGCCGCTGGCCGCCGCCAAAGCCGGTCTTCCCCTTGCCCCTGCCCTTGGCGCCGTGCGAACCCTTGGTGCCCATGGTAAATTCGCACAAGAATGTCTGTGATCTGTGCAAGTTGGTTGGACGAGCTACAAATCACCTCATTAGAAGACGTTTCTGCATTTGGATACCGAAAGAAGGTGAGACCAAATAGCGAGTCGACAGAACAAGGTGAGATATTTGCTGAAAATGGCTACAGCCGACCAAGCTGCTGGAAGAGATCTTCGGCGCGTGCGTCGTCGAATTGCGGCGTCTGAAGAGCAACGCCAGAGCCACTTGCGCGCGGCTTGAGTCGTGCTGGCTTGTGCATATTCTCACCCTTGTGTGTGTCGGCCGCAGCGGACGGCGTAGAAGATCCCGAGGTTGAAGCCATCATTCCCCGCAGTAACCGTTGGATCTGGTCCTCGGGCCTTGGTGGTGTTTGATGGGTTTGCTGGAGACTTGTTAGCGAGGAGAGTGAGCGTTTCAGCGTCATGTGCAGCTCTTGATTGTTACTAGGACTCGTCGTTCCGATCGGGACAGTCTCGATACCGAAGAGATCGTCGTACTCGGGTGGTGGTGAGACGGGTTGCACGATTGGCCCTGGACCTCGATAGACAGTCTTGTCAGCGAGTGGCAATCCCGTAGATGCTCCAGCAGTTCGTTTGTGGAACAACGGGGCGCTCTGTCGCACTGGTGGAAGTGCAAATCCAATGGGGAGGGTTTGCAGGTTCGAATCATTCTCAGGAACGTTTCGTTTCTTCGTCTTGAGTTGATGTAGACTTAACGAGGTGCACATCGATGAATACCATTGCGAACTTAAAAAATGATCGCGTGTCATCCACGTACCCGCTCTTCTTTTTCTTGGAGGATTTTCCGCTCCGTCGTTGAGCGGCCATTTTCTTGCTGTGCTTTCGCCATCATACAATCAGTATATTCCACAGCAACCACATTCAAGCAGCATCCAGACGTACATTCCACTCAGGCCAGCACCCATCGCCGCCTTCTCGGACGTTTTCATACGGCGGACATTACCCGTTACCCTCTCTTCTTCAAACTCGTTATTGTTGTTGTTGGTACTGTCTCCATAAGAAGCATGCCGTGCTTGCTGCTTCATCCGAACGTCTTCAGGCCGATGCCGTCCGCTCAATAGCGCTCTTCCCAACGGACTCGTCGCGGCCTGCTGTTCGTATTCTCCCTCTGGGTCGAATCCAGCAGTGGTTTCTGGGTGCTCAACAAAGTCTACACGCACCAATACAATCATCATCAGAACCCACCGATGCGACCTCTACCCTCTGCTCCTCACATCCAGGCGTGCGCGACCGAAGCATCAAATTCTCCAGTTTCAGCAGCCGGATCTCTTCCTTCAAATCGAGAATCAGCTTTTCCTACGAAACCAACACACAGAAACGCTCAGCGATTCCCCACCCACGACATGCTGCTTTCACACAGTGACCTTACATGAGGATTGAGCACGGCCGTCGGTCGGTTCTTGATCTTGGCGACGCCCATCGCAAACTCGAGCGTGCGAGTCGACTCAGCCGCAAACTGCGGCGCCGCGTTCACGCACGCGAGCATGAGCGTCTTGCTGTTGCCGCCCAGACTATCAAGTAGCAGCTATTCCCAGAGCGTTAGTGGCTTTTGGACCAGGCATTTTGTTACGACTCTGCGGTCTCACCATGGTCAGCTTGGAGTCTCGATAGGGCACAAACTTGGCCTTGCCATTGCCTTTCGCAGGCGCTGTCATCGCGTGGATCACTTTGCTGAGACAGTAGAGACTCTTGTTAATGTGGCCCGTTTCTTTGAGCTGTTGGCCCACGGCGCCCGTGTCGTTGGCGCGCTCGCTGCCCGCGAGGTCCACGATCGTCAATTTGCCATACTTTTTCGCGCCATTGTTTGGGTCGCACGGTGTCGAATCAATGTAAATCGTCACGAGACAGTGGCTCCGGTTCGAGCGCTCGTTCAGTAGATGGGCCGACTTGACGCGGTTCGTCGCTGCGAGTTTCACGACGCGGATCATCTCGTTCGCCGTTTGACACTGCACGACCGTCGCATTTTCCAAGTAAAAGCCGTGGTCCTTGGCATGGCGCACGGGCAGCGACTCTTTTTTCGAATCGAATAGATCACGGACCTGCTCGTTGTAGATCTCGACACACGTCACACGCAGTGTATAGTCAAACACGCCGCGGCGCGCGTCGACAATCTCCATGAGCCGCAGTGCAGCACGCGGCAAAATGCCGTCGGTCTCACTCACAACGCCGCCGCCGTACGGTCGACTCGATGCTGAGGACTCTTCCTTGCCAAAGATCGTAAACGATTTGCCGGCGCCCGTTTGCCCGTAGGCAAAGATCGTCACGGGGAAGCCATCTAGCGCGGCCTCGACCAGCTCTGGCGCGCGGATTTCGTCAAACACATCGCGCTGGGCGATGGTCGAGGGCAGAAACGTGCCGCAGCGAAAGCTTGCAGCATTCGTGTGGCTGGCATCGGCGTACACCAACACACTGTGGCCGTCACGGCTCGCCGCGATGGCTTCTCCGTCTCCTTCTGAGAAGCCCCCTCCAGTTGCTAGCGGCCGCACACGCACGGCCACGCGAATCTTCTCTTCTTTCGCGTCCATGTTGCTTTGAAGTATAAGTGAGACCTTGACGCCCACAGAGAGAAAGCCGTCGCTGCCAGGTTTCAAAAATACATTTTTTCGGGAATGGGATTGCTTCTTATATAGTAATTACGTCGACATGGTGCGCTGGAGCTTTGGGTTCGCGAGCGGTAAGATCTCGTCAGTGCGGACGGCATCGACATCAAGCGGAATGAGTTTCATGTCGCAGCCGTCGCGGTGCGGACTGAGCTCAATGACCGTGTGCTGGTACGAGTCGAGGAACGGCACCTTGTCGGCCTGGATGCCCACAAAGTACCCGAGCAAGCACCGCAAGATCGACTCGTTGCAAATCACGAGCACGTCGCGCTTCTTGCGCTCAAACTCGATAATGAGCGACCGCAAGCGGCTGATTACGTCCACGTAACTCTCACCGCCGACGCCCGGGTACCGGTACCGCAGTTTGTCTTGCTCCCGTGCGCGCGCGTGCTTGGGGTAGAGCTGCTTGATCTCGTCGTGCGTGAGCCCTTCAAAGTCGCCGCCACCGAGTTCGTTCAATAGCGTCGTGGTCACGAGCCGCTTGAGGTGCGTGGTCGGCACATAACTCGCGGTTTGGCGGGACCGCTTCATGGCACTGGTCCAGATCTCAAACGGCCGCGTAAACTGCTGACGCTCCATGAAATTGCCAATGGCCTTGGCGACGTGGTGGCCGTGCGACGACAGATCCGTGTCGAGCCCCAAGATGCCACGCTCGCTGGTCGTGCTCGTGCCTGGCCGCACGAGCCAAATGCGACGAGGAAAGAGATGGATATTCTGCAGCAGTGACACAATGTGGCTCTGCAGAAAGCCCTGGCAAAACCGCGCCTGGATTTTCTCGCCGGCATTAAACACCTTGACGTAGCACGCGCGGCCCGCGTCTTCAGCGTCTTCAACCGTTTGGTAGACCTTTTCGTACTCGCGCACACGCTGGATAAAGTCCGTTAATGCCTTTTCCGGATCCGACTGGTGGTAGTCGTCGTTGGAACACTTGCGTCGGTAGTTGGCATCCAACAGCGCGGCATTGTCGCAAATCGACTCGACAAACATGACGCGCACGTTGCGATGCGACGCGACGCGGTCCAAAATGTGCTGGCGCCGCTCAATGGTCGTGTTGGTCGCGTCAAAGACCGCGACGTGGCCCTCGCCGTCGAGCCATTCGAGCAGATCGTCCAGCACGCTCATGGCCATGTCCTCACGGAGCCGCGTTGCGTCTTGGTTCGACGCCGAAAAGAAACTCGCGTCTTCGCCAGCGCGGCCCAATTGGCGGCGGAAGTTGCCGACGTTAAACACTTTCGTGGGGAAGCCCATCCACTCAATGTACCGCGTCGCGCGGCGCACGACAAAGCTCTTGCCGCGGGCCGGCAGTCCGACCATGACCAGCACGAGTTTCTTTTGGGAACTCATGAGTCCGTCCGTGGACACGGCGTCGCTGCTGTCGCCGTCCGACGACGCTGCGTCGTTCTCGCCGTCGACCTTGCGCCACATCCAATTGGAGCGACGGCCCTGGCCGACGGAGTTGAGCCGGTCGAGCCGCTGGTTCTCAAAGCGGCGGCGCATTGAGCGCCAAAAGAGCGCGCGCTTCTTGGTCTCCGTGACGAGCTCCGTGAGCGACGCGCGATGGTACAGCAGCTGCGCCGCAACCACGAGACCCGCGACGCTGACGACGCATAGCGTCGTAGTCGTGGTGGCCGCCGTGGGCAGCGAGAGCTTGGAGAACGCGCCCATGAAGTTAGAGAGAAAGAGAAATGGTGATTACGGCCGCAACGCGGGACAAGCACGATCCTGACGTTTGGTGTGGTTGTGACATGCGCCCGTTTGATTGTGAAGATTTTCGGTTCTGAGATACGTGTCACTTTAACGGGGGACAAAAGATCGAATCTTTGCTCGCAGTTAGAAACGATGGAAATCATAGAAGCGATGAGCAGCTACGGACCGCCACTTCGAATAATGAAAAATGGCGACCCCGCGTGACAAGCACGCACGTGCGGCACGGCGTCTCCAGTCGGTTTTCCGCGGGTGGCGCACGCGACGGCGCATCGTGTGGGCCGTGCGCACGGAGCTGGATGCGTTTATGGACGAGATGGAAGCCGACGTCGAGATGGAGCGGCTGCTGCTCGCGCTGCCCAAGCCGCAAGTCCATACCTGGCACCGCGAGGGCGGGCGTGAAATGGCCACTGCGTCGCGATCGTGGTCACTGCAGCTGCCGCGGATTGAAGATGACGTGTTTGGGTGGAAAGCGTCGTTCCCAGTGTTGGTGCAACCGGCAGGAAACATCGCTCAGTGGGATACGACGCAAGAGCCGTCTGCGATGGACTACGTAGGACAAGACGGCGTGGTATCTGCAGCGTCATCCGCATCTCCATCACCAGTGTCGTTGGGATCAGAAGGCGTCACCGAGTCGTTTGAAGGCGTACACATAGTGGAAGACCACCTATCCACTCGACTTGAATCATCAGAAGACGAGCAGCAGGAATGCGCTTCACCGCCTGAGAAGCTCCAAGCGATTACCGTAGCATCTCTTGATGTCGATGCTGATCGCGTCCTCTCGGCGTCTTCAGAGGAGGAGCGGAGCGAGGAAGTCGATGTATCAATACCGACGAGTGTCGAGCCCCCGACAGCAACTGCTGGCCCAGTCGAGTACGGAACAAGGAGTGGAGCTCCTCTCACAGTCGACCAGATCGTCACGACGCACTCGAGAGATGCGATCCTATTGGAGTTGGAATGGGCCAGAAAGGCGCTGCGAGAGCGCGTGCAGTATCTGCAGAGTCGTCAAAGTGGAAGTGCATGCGGCCGCTGATGGGCGTCAGCACACACAGAAATGTAGGCACACGAGTGCGCGGCATGTGCAGCAAATCAACTCGTGCCGAAGGCGGGAGACAAAGCACGTCGTCGAGAGTTCCAGTGACTGGACGTGCACGAGGGCAAGTGCTCGAAAAGGTCAAGCCGGATATAGGCGTAAGACACTTGGGTATGATACACTGCACACAGATATCACCAGTAGACTTTCTCTAGTGCTGACCCTTGTTAAGCAGCCAATCATCAGTTGGTATGTCAAATTGTGATTGATGGGCTGTGACATGTGAGAGGCTCCACACGCGAAACTTCCAAATACCCCATTTTCAGCAGGCCACCATCTACTACTACAACATCAAAATTTGATCGATGACAGTGTCCTTGTCGCCGCCGTTGGGCTTGAGGAGAGGAGCTCATTCGGCAATTTGCCGTCTCGCGCTCAAGACGCTCGGGCCCACAATCATACGATAACACATGACGGTCACCTTCTGCTGGGCCACGACTATCAAGACGTTCCATCGATATGCAGACCAAGCGCAAACACGAGCTCGAGCGCATTGTGAAAGGCCGACAAGAGCCGCGGTTTGCGTCGTCCCAGCGGCGCATTGAAATGATGTGCGAGGATGCCAACCTCAGCGTCCTCTCAGTCGCAGCAAGCGCGCCGTTGATGAGCACGAGGCGACTGTGTCCACGACAAGCCCACGAGCGACATGCACAAGGGCCGCAACGTCGAGCAGTGCGGCGAGATGGTACGCAAGCTGCTGCGGCTCCGTCAGCTCTCGGTGCGTGCGTTATAATAGCGGTATTTACGACCCGTGCATCCGCCTCCACGCCGACAAGGCGCGCTTTGCCAAGCAGCTGCCGTGCAGCAAGCCATCGTGGGCGCCGACGTCGACTCTGTCGAGGTGAAGACGACACCCAAGAGCGTCGATGGCACTGAGAGCCGCAAGACCGTCCGGAGCCTGTCGACCGCCCACGAAGAACACGAGCGCCAAAAGGAAGCCGCGACCGTCACGAGCTTGTTCCTGGCCGACCGTGGTGTGGCATGAAGTGGTACTTCGAAGTACTTTGTCGGCGGCGCGCTGTCTGCGAGTAACATTGGCGCATTGCACTTTGTCGGCATGTCGGGCGACGGAGCACGTCGTGGCATTGCCGGGCTGGTCAGCTTGGCCCTTTTTCATCGCCGTTGTAATTGGACCACGCCATAGTGATTGCCTTTGTTCATTATGGCGTCGAACTTTTGCGGATGATCACAGTGCAGTCAAGTTTTCAATACAATTCCTCTCAAACCCCTCCTGGCATTTACCACACGCTGCTCACAAAGGGAGATTCAGTGCAGGGATGGATGAAAACTCCACAGTGTTGTTGGAACCGAAACCAAATTGGGAAAGCAACCGACCGACGGCCTGTGCTGCAGCGCGCGCTCGCTCTTGCTGCGCATGGAGCTCGTTAATGCAGCGCCGCCGCTGCTCGGCCTGTTGAGCGGTCGTGCGACCAATAAGCGCGCCGCAGAACGCGTCGTACTCGACGACCACACCCTTGAGCAGCTGCGCCGCCGCGCGCGCGAGCTTGGTCATCATTGTCAGAATCTCCAGAGGTCAACAGACATGCGCCCGATGTCTCTTTAATAGGTAAAGTCTGATTACGCTATACAAGAGCAAATGTCTTCCTAAATGAACAAATCGTTGGACCACTGTAGAGTCGTAGATTGACCGAAAACACGCTTAGAAATCAAGTCTCGCAAACCATGTCTAGAACATTCCAAGGACACCACTTGCGTGCGTACCGGTAACCCTGAACCCTTATCCCATCAACAGCCAGACACCGAGAGATTGGATACTTTCGAGGAACGTTCGCGACCCCAAGCAGCGCGCGTGTCTCAACGCAGCCAATTGGACTAATTTGTCTCTTGGGAAGAGGATTCGTTTCCAATTTGCTCCTTCGAGCACAAGTCGCTTTCTGCTACTGCTCCCCCCATACACCAACGAATCCGTTCTCGAACACCATGGACTCGTCACTGTTCTCGGCCGCGAACGACGCCGCCGCCACGATCATTCGTACCGCTGCCGACGCCGCCAACACATTTGCTGCTGGCGCGACGGCTGTCGCCGGTGCCTGCGCCTCGGCGCTCGCCACGCTGTGGGAACGCTGCAAGCTCGCGCTTGCGCGCCTCTTTGGCACGCCCTCCCGCGAGGACGCTGCATCCCCCTTGGCTTCGCTCTCGCCCTCAAGCTCGAGCGCCGAGCTCGACACCCCCACGGCGCACGGCGCCACCACTGGCGCTACTACTGACGCCACCACTGACGCCACAGCTGCGATTGTCGACGTTGTGGCGGTCGCCAGCGCCACAGTCCAGGCCATTGACGCGCCTGTGACTCTGGCTGCCGACGCCACGCGTGCGACGGAACCCGAGCTCGAGGCCGAGCCCGAGGCGGCACCCGCGCATTCGCTCGCGCCCCCGCGGGAGCTCGCCGAGCACGAGCTGTCGCGCGACGACCTGCTCACGATGGCCATCGCCGAGGCGCTGACCGCGAGCCACGCCGCGTTGGAACGGACACCCGTCTCCTTCGACACGGTCTCGCGCATTATCAGCTGCCTCCACGCGAAGACCGACGGCCAGGGGTTCGCGCTGGCGTACCCCTTCGCCATCATCGACGTCGTGCTGCGCGCGCTCGCGTGCCACGCCTATGACGTCGGTGCGGCGTACGCGCACTTGTCGGGCCACTGGGTGCTGTGCTACCGCAGTGTGCAGCTCCAGCGCAAGTGGCGCATTCTGGATGGCCATCTCACGGGCTTGGACGAGCTCACAGAGCTGCGTCTCTCCCTCACGGACGCCTACATCCGTGGCATCAAGTGGTATGCCATGGCCACCACGTAAAGAAAAGAAGACAACCAAATGTAGGAAACCGTAGGAAACCAGTCGGAACAGATAGACAAAAATGAAAAGCAAAACAAAAAACAACAACAAACAGTAGGCAGTCGAAAGAAAAAAAGTAGGAACCACCCACAGCGCGCATCGTGCATATATAAACAATCTACTCGTTTTCATGTTCATGTTTTGCTTTGTTTTACTTTCTTTGCCTCCTCACCTATAAAAGCCTGGTGATTCTTCAGGGAAACAGATTTAGAGAGCAGCCATGGACCTTTTGGGTCACTTCTCTCTCGCGTTCATTCGACTATATGCGCTTTCCACGCTCACGCACGAAGCCTCTCTTCTTCACTGTTCACGGTGAAGCTCATCGCTAAAATCATCGTTGCCATCGCAAGCCTCGCCGCGGCCAGCGTGCTTCCTGCGACGTGTGTCGAGCGTTCAACGTATTGCCCGCTCGTGAGGTTCGACTATATCCTGAGCTCTCCGCAGCGCAGCACGAAACTCATGGACGGAACGCTGGAACACTGTGTTGCTTCGCGTGCATTGGTGAGATGTCGTGCACGGTGTGGGTCTACATGAGCATCGTGTCCGTGCCTTTTGAGAAATCCGAGGATTGGGTCGGCTTCCTCCGCACTGGAGCCGATAACATTGGCGCCACGGCGTACTTCCCCCCGGATTTGCCTACGGAGTCGTGCCGCGCGAGAGCGCTCCGGTGGCGGAAGAAACTCCAGATCGAAACTCCTGCGGCAGTGGTCGCCTGCGCCTGTGCCTGCGATGGCGACTGCGGACAGGACCAGGACCATTGGTAAGCAGCGTGTAACAAGGGGGATGATGGTACCAACCCCCTGGGCAACACTAGTACTCGTACAGCCTCACATCTGTACTTGAATCCTACTAACTCGTTATCGTCCTGCACTACTACTAGTATGGCTTTTGTCCCCTGCTAGAACCTATTGCTTGTATGCGGGAGACACCACACCGTGTCGTCACTTCCAAACACCCACCGCAACACCTCGGCGCTCAGAAGCGCAGCTCGTGGACGCGGTCGTTCTTTGTCAGCGTAAACTTGGCGTTCAGGTACGCTCGCAGGTACGCATCGTGCTCAATCTTGACCAGCAGCGCAGCGTCCACCGCCTTCTGGTCGGTCTTTCGCTGCTCAGGGATCACTCGCGGGGTCTGTATCATACAACAAAACACAGGGGTCAACCGACCAGCTTCGAGGGGAACTTCTTGGATGCCTCTCTTTCGAGAGGCCCGTCCAGCACAGCGATCCCAAGCGCGTATAGAAATGTGCGCACGCAAAAAGCGTCGACCAACATAGCAAGCCAATACGTATACCATCCAGCCATACATGCATAAGAGCGCAACGTACCGAGTCGTTGGCTGCATCGAAAAACTGGTCTTCGGCCAGTTTCTTGGCGTGGGTCGACGGCTTGGCAAAGTACGCATCGTCAATCTCGGGCAGCACGACGCCGTCCATGTCGACCTTGGTCGACGTGGCAATCACAAGCGCCTGATTCACGCGGCGCAGCGGCACGCCGTTAATCTTGTACGGACCCGTGACCAGCAGCGTGCCCGACGCGAGCTGCTTGAGAAACACGACGCGCTTACCACGAAAGCGGCCCGACAGCAAGATCAGCACCGTGCCCGGCGTGATCGACTTGCGTAGCTTGGCCGGCTTTTGGCTGTTGCGCGCAGTCTTGGCCGACGGCAGTTTCTTGGGGATGTGGTCGGCCGGGTACCAGCGGCGCGTCGAGAAGGAAGTCGGCTTCTTGGAGTCGTCATTCGCGGACGCCGCCGCTGCGGCGGGCGCTGGCGAAGGCTCGGCGCGCTTGTACACGAAGCGTCCGTTACGTCGCGACTGGCTGTTGGCACTGAAGGCGTTGATGCCGCGCGCGAGCTCGACGTTGGCGCGCTTGCCGCCGCGGCTGTCGCTGGCCGCCATACTAGTATTCGCAAAGGGGTGAAAGGGGAAATGACAGGCGGAAAAACTGAGGTGAGCTCCTCGTTTGGGAGTTTTTGAACCAATCAGAAGAAGGAATATGCTCTGATTGGATGATATTCGCGAATTATGGAATAGTGACAGAAATCTACGGATTCCTGCGTGTGCAAGTCGCCGAACAGGCTCGCGCTTGGATGATCTCACTACGAAACTACTGTAGACTACTGCTGGTTGTGCTTCTCGTACAACGCCTTCTGCTTGGCAAAGTCCTTCGCGAGCTTCTTGATGGCGCCCTTGCTCAGCGGCTCGCCAGCGGCGTCGTGCGTGGGCATTCCCTATCACAAGAAAGCATGTCAGGGCCAAATACCTAGAAGAGACCATTAAAGACCAAGCACAACTTACATGGTCGTCAAACTTGGAGTACTTGTCCTTCTCGGCAAGAAACATCTCCTCGGGCTTGACCTTGGCCTTGGCCTCGAGCTCGGCCTTCTTGCGCGCGTCCTCTTCGAGACGCAGTCGCTTCTGCTCTTCCTTTTTGGCCTTTTCATCCGCCTTCTTTTGGAGCTCTTCGAGAAGCTCTTCGCTGTTGGCGAGCTTCCAGATCGAACTGCTGCCGGCGCGGTCTTCAAGCCGCACGCCAGCGTGCGGGAGCTGCTCGTCACGCACAACATCGCACAAGTTGAGAATGTTGTTGGCCAGGTCTTTGACGCTGCCGCTGGCCATACCCGACCGCGCAGCCTCACGGATTTGATCGCGGAATTGCGCGAAAATGTCGAGCACGGGCGCGAGCACCGTCTCTTGGTCACCGCCCTCGCCCGCGTTCAGTGGGAACCCAATGTCGGTGCCCGGCACGAGCCCAAACACGGCCAAAATGTGGGTAATGTACTCGGCCGCCGACCGCAAAATCATCGACACGTGCTCCGTCGGGGTCGCGAGGTACCGGTTCACTTCCTTGGCGAGCTGCTGCAAGTGGAAAATCGCGAGCGGCGTGTTGAGGTCATCGGCCAACGCAATGTGCACTTTCTCCTTGGTGTCCAGCACGACGCCATTGAGCTTTTTCTCCACGTCGGTCCACTTTTGGCTCTTTTCGACGCCCAGCTCACGCAGCTTGGCCTTGATGTTTTGGAAAAACTCGCTAAAAAAGCGCTCGACCGTCACGGCCTCGTCCATGGAATTGTCATTGTAGTCCATGGGCGTGTTGTACTTGTGGAGCAAAAAGAGGAACCGCAACTGGCGCGCCGTATTGTCCAAAAGCGCCTCTTGGATCTTGACAAAGTTCTTGAGACTCTTGGACATTTTCAGACCTTCAATGTTGAGGTGGCCCGTGTGGACAAAGTAGTTGACCCACTGCGAAAAGTCAAAGTAGGCCTCCGACTGCGCAATCTCATTGTCGTGGTGCGGGAACCGCAGGTCAATGCCGCCCGAGTGAATGTCAATCTGGCCGCCGGCGAGGTGCTTGATCGTATCGCTCGCCATGGCCGAGCACTCAATGTGCCACCCGGGACGGCCTTCGCCCCAGGACGACTGCCAAAACGGTTCGCCCTTTTTCGACTTTTTCCAGAGCACAAAGTCGCTCACGTTGCGCTTGTCCTGCTTCCCGAGCGACAGCGAACCTTCGCCCTCGGCGAGCAGCTCCGACTGGCCAACGTTTTCCGGGAGCAGCTTGCCGTACGACTTGCCCTTGGACTGGCCAAACGCGGCCGTGTCAAAGTACACCGAGCCGTTGCTCTCGTACGCGTAGCCATTCTTGATGATGCCTTCGACAAACTCGATAATCTCGGGCACGTACTCGCTCACGCGCGTGAGCACGGCCGGCGTCTTGATGTTGAGCAGTGCCATGTCCTCGAGAAACGACTTTTCCCAAAACTTGGACAGCTCGACCGTGCGGCGCATGTTGTCCTCGGCCGACTGCTGCGACGCCCACTCCATCGCGAGCTTGGTGCGCGCGTCCTTGTCCGTGGGCAGCGCCTCGCCGGCGTGGGCCTCGAGCCAGCCGTTCTCGGCCGCGCGGATAATGATCTTGTCGTCAATGTCCGTGACGTTCATAACGAGCTCGACCTCGTAGCCAAAGTAGTCTTCGAGGATGCGGCGCACATAGTCAAAGCACGTGTACGTGCGGCCGTGGCCCAAGTGGGTCTGGTCGTAGACGGTCGGACCGCACATGTACCAGAGCACGCGCTTGCCCTTGATGGGCACGAACGCCGTCTTGGTGCGCGTGAGGCTGTTGAAGAGCCGCAGCGGGTAGTGCTTTTCCCAGTACTCGACCAGCGAATCCATGGGGCGCGGCGGGTACCACGTCGGTTGCTTCACGGTCGTCGCCATGGTTCAACCTGTTGCTCGGAAATGGGGGACTGCTGTTGAGCTTCTGGAGAGCAAAGAGCTTTTGGGGAGCGGCAGAAAAGCGCTTTTTAGTGATTGGATATATTTGAGCCAATCAACGAGCGTTATTCGTCGCCATCCGAGCTTTCTTGTGGCCACAACAAAAATCAACCCATCCTATTGTAGTGCCATAGGATCCATGTCAGTCAGATGGGGTAGAACCGGTATCGATCGGTTGATCACAGTTTTCGGATTTTCGGAGCCCAGCTCACTTCCAAACATTTTCGTCCGATTTGGTTAAACTTGGTTTCTGTATACCATCGAATCTTCAACTCCGACCACGAAGAGCTCCCATGTGTCCCCTGGGAGATTCTCCTCACTGCCAATGAACCGCACAATGCCAATGTCACTTGCGCTTCTCTACTCTTCTCTGTCCGTCCTCTTCCGCAGCCATGGCGATCTTGCGCTTCCGTCTACTTCTGCTGCTAACACTCGCGCTACGAATCTCACTGTCTGCGGCGCTGCACGAGCATTCGCTGGACGACGCGGCGTTCGACTTGCTGGACGAACAGGACAAGAACGAAATGCGCCAGCGCGAGATTGAGAACTGCGTACCGCACGACATTCGCTCGTTTGTGCTGGGCACGCGTGGTATTGTCGAGTGGTCCACACGACGCACGTACATTGCCAAGGTCCACGCGCGCCAAACCGCTGCCGACACGGTCGATCCGTGGCAAGCCTGCAGCGACGACGCGTCGGTCGAGCTGCGGTTCCGACCAGTCAGCGCCACGGGCGCGTTCACGCGGCAGCCAGCAATCTCCCATTACCAGCGTGGCGACAACGTGACCCAGCACAAGGCGTGGATCACGCTGAACCGGACGGACCCCACCGTCCGCGACTATGAGTTTGTCGTGGGCTCCATGTTCCACGGCTGGTCGAGCATCCACCGCCTCGGGCTCAACACGCTGCTCACAAAGCCCGAGCAGGTCGCATGCCGCCCCAAGCACGTCCACACAGCCTACGGGAGAACGCCCGGCAGCTTTACGGTCCAGTGGACGACCATGGGCGAGTGCACCGCACCCACACAACAATTCCTCAAGCTTGTCGAGGGCTACCGCACCCGTATTACGAGGCACACGCCCGTGACCGCGACCGCAACTACGACGCTGTTTGTCGACAGCGGTACCAAAAAGTCCAAACGGTTCATGCACGTCGTTTCGCTCAAGGGACTCTTGCCCAGTACGTACTACACGTACGCCGTGGGCAACGACCGGTACTCATGGTCGATTCCATTCTCGACCAAGACGGCACCGTCCTTTCAGACCATTGGCAGTGCACTACCGCAGCGGTTCCTCGTCACGGGCGACATTGGTTACCAGAATGCTGCGACGCTTCCCATGATGCAGTCCGAGGTCGCCGAGGGCGCCGTCGACGGCGTCGTGTCCGTCGGCGACTATGCGTACGATCTCCACCTCGCCGGCGGCCGCGTCGGCGACATTTTCATGGAAGAGATCGAGCCAATCGCAGCGGCCGTGCACTTTATGGTCGCGCCGGGCAACCACGAGACCCACGCGTCGTTCAGCCACTACACGGAACGGTTCCGCAACATGCCGGCCAATGCCGGCCGTGTGGTCTCTGGGTCGGGAATGGACGCGCCCAATAATTGGTTCTACTCGTACGACGTCGGCCTTGTCCACTTTGTCGTAGTCTCGACCGAGCTCTACTTTGGCAAGGCAAACGACCAGCAAATGATCGAGCGTCAAGAGACGTGGCTGCATGACGACCTGCGAAACGCCAACGCCAACAGAGCGACGACGCCGTGGCTTATTGTCATTGGCCACCGCCCCATGTACTGCACGTCAGACGACAGCAACTGTGGCCCAGGCGCGGCGCTCTTGCGCGAACGACTCGAGCATTTACTGTACGAACACGGCGCGGATCTTTATATCTGTGGCCACCAGCACAACTACGAGCGTGCGTTTGATGTGTACAAGTCGCAGACCTCGCAACGCACGACCGATATGAAGGCGACGACCCACATTCTCACGGGCGCCTCGGGCCAGTACAAGCGCAGCATCATGCGCAAGGCCTTTGACAAGCCGCGTGCGGTGTGGGACGCGTTCAGGAACTCGGTCTTTGGGTACTCGCGGCTCCAAGTGTACAACGCGACGCATCTGCACTGGCAGCAAGTCGAGTCGGACCCCGAGAACCCAGCGGCCCATGGACGGCGCAGTCGCCGACGACGTGTGGCTCGTGCAGCACACGCACGGCTCGTTCGTAAGAGATAAATAGATAGGTAGTAGTACAGTATCCACAATAGAGACGACGCCACATTTGGAACCGTCGAGCACACGGCGTAACGCAGGGGAACGACTAGGAATGGACCAGTCGCTCCTTCTCTTCCTGTCAACGCATTACAGGGCGCGCGTCTGTTTACTTTCGGGTTGACGTTCGAAAATGGATGCGTTCACGGGCAAGAAGGCGACGGCCGTGACGCGTCCACAGGGCGTGCTGCCCGTGGGCGGCCGCGCCGCGACGCTCGCGCTGGGCGTGTTCCAGCAGAGCCGCACGCGCAACCGGCTCACGACGACGCCCCACTCGCAGTTCGAGACGGCGTCCCCTTCCCAGCGGCTGCGGTCATTCCCGGGGCCTCGCAGCTTTTCAACCTCGCCGTCCGTGGCCAACCTGCTCCACGCTGTGCCACCGCCACCGTCTCACTCGACCGACTTTGTCCAGCACGTCATCAACAGTGCGCCTGGTAACCTCGCGACCGACCACGCGAGCGACGACGACGACGACGTCGCCGACCGGTACAACTTTTATGCGCACGGCAAGCGGTTCTTGTTTGCGACCACGTCGCTGTGGCGTCTCGACGAGACCAGCGCGTTCCGCCGACGCGTCGTGTGGGTCACGACCTCACGCGCGTTCGAGCGGCTCGTGCTCGCGCTCATCTTGGCCAACTCGATTCTCTTGGCATTACCCGATCTGAGCCACGTCGACGCGAACGGCGAACTCGAGACCAACGGCTCGCTACGCAACACGATCGTCTCGACCACGGACGCCGTGTTCACGACGCTCTTTGCGGTCGAGTGCTCGCTCAAGATTATCGCCATGGGGCTCGTGGGCGAGCGCGGCGCGTACCTCATGGACCTGTGGAACTGGATCGATTTCGTCCTCGTCTTTGTCGGGCTGATCGCGGTCGTGCCGGGCATCCCAAACGTCTCGGGCCTGCGCGCGCTGCGGCCGCTACGCTTTCTCAACGCCGTGCCCGGTATCAAGAAGCTCGTGACGGCGCTGCTGCGGTCAATTCCGGAGCTGCTCTCGGTCGTCGCGTTTCTCTCGTTTCTCTTTTTCCTCTACGGCGTCATTGGCGTGCAGCTCTGGACCGGCGTCTTCCACGCACGGTGTCGGCTCAGGCCGTTTCCGGTCGTGCTCGATCCAACGCTCACACTGGCCGAGCTGCCGGCGTACCAGGCTCAAATCCTCGCGAACGCCTCGGCGTTCCAGTGTCGCGACCACGGCCGCGACGGCGAGCCGCTTGCGATCGACCAGGACGCGTGGACCGCCGCGTCGTCGCCCTGGCTCACGCCACGCGTGTGCTACTGGCCGGTCGCCGACAGCGACGCCGCCGCGCAGACCTGCAACATGGCACTGGGCGATGGTACTACCAACGCGTACCGCAGCTGTCCAGCCACGCAGACCTGCGGCTCAGACTTTGACAAGCACGGCAATTTCCGGTTCACACACCCAGACCCACTCGTCCGCCGCGTGCTGCTCCACGCAGCGTCCTATATGCCCAACCTCAACTATGGCGTCACGTCGTTTGACAGCATTGGCTCGGCCGCACTCATTCTCTTTGTGTGCATGCCCCGCGAAGGCTGGAGCGACATCATGTACGCGCTCCAGGACGCCGGGTTCGGCACGGCCGCGGCCGTCTACTTTATTTCCTTTGTGCTGTTTGGCTCGTTCTTTATGCTCAACTTGGCACTCGCCGTGATCTGGGAAAACTTCTCGGACCAGTCGTTTCTCGAGGCCGAGCAAGCGCGCGTCCACGAGATCGGGGCCGGCAAAAAAAAACGAGGGCGGTTTGTCTCGGTTCGGAACATTCCGCCGCCGCCATCCTCTGTCTCTTCATGCGCTGGCATCAAGATGGTGCGCGTGCTCGTGGACCACTGGGTCTGGGATACCGTACGCACGCTGCTCATTCTGCTCGATACCGTGATCTTCTCACTGGACCAGTACCCGATCGATGACGCGCTCAGCCGCGTTGTCAATAGTCTCAATTTTCTACTGACCATTGCGTTCACGCTCGACGCGCTTCTCACAATGGTCGGAGGGGGCTTCCACGCCTGGCGAACGGACGGCTACAACCTCTTGGACGCGGGTATGGTTGTCACAAGTCTCACCGAAGTCGCACTCGCGTCATTTGGCACTGACGGAGGGCTTCCGCACGCCAGTGCGTTCTCAGGACTGCGTTCAGTGCGCAACTTTCTGCTCTTCAAGCTTGCGCGCTCGTGGCCGTCGCTCCAGAAACTGCTCGCGACCATCGGCAGCACAGTCCGTGAGATTGGCAATTTCAGCGTGCTGCTCGTGCTCTTCATGTACATTTACGCACTGATTGGCATGCAAGTGTTTGGCAACAAGTTCCGGTTCGACGCGGACGGGTACCCATGGACTCCGCAACGTCCCGCGAGTCGCCGCCGCAGTTTATTCCGCGCGCCAACTTTGATACCATGCTCTGGTCCATGGTCACGATCTTCCAGATCCTCACGGGCGAGAACTGGAACGACGTACTGATTGACGGCTACCGCTCGACTGGCTGGGCGTGCGTGCTGTACTTTGTGTCGCTCGTCGTGCTGGGCAATTTCACCTTGCTCAACTTGTTTCTCGCGATTTTGCTGGGAAATTTCGAGGACCAGCAGGACGACACGGAGCGGCTCGCGATTGAAAAGGACGAGCTGAGACGCAAGTCGCGCGTGCTGCCGTCGCGGCTCTCGACCGGCTCGGGCGATGTGTCTAGCAAAAGCAACCGCCGCAATGCCACACTCAAGCGTCAGAAGACCGCCAAGTCACTGCCAACCCACGGCTCGCTCCGAGCCATTTTACCAACAGGCAGCAGCGTCCCGACGACCACCACTCGAACCGGCAGTGTGTCAACGCTCGCGCCCATGTCGGCATTGGCGCTTGCCGCCATGAGTCAAAAGAGTGCCAAGACTGTACTAACACCCGAGCAATTGCGGCCGCGGCATCCCGTGGGCACGGCGCTGTATCTGTTTGGTCCACGCCACTGGCTCCGCAAGAACGCCTGGGCCATCACGCACGACCCGCGCTTTGACCGCATTCTCCTACTGCTTGTCGTGGCTAGCACGGTCGCGGTCGTGCTCGACAATCCACTCACGCCACCGCAAAGTGTGCTGCCGCACGTCCTCAACTGGGGCGACCGCGTGCTCACGTCGTTGTTTCTTGTCGAGATTCTTCTCAAGGTGCTCGCGCATGGACTCGTGTTTAGTGCCGACGCGTACTTGCGCGACTACTGGAACGTCATGGACTTTGGCATTACGCTTGTCTCGGTCGTCGGGCTCTTGGCCGACGGTGCGCGGTTCAAATTCCTATTGACACTGCGCACGTTCCGCGCACTGCGGCCGCTGCGGCTCATCACGCGCAACGCCGGCATGAAGCTCGTCGTGAGTTCGCTCTTTGCTGCGATCCCACAGATTGTCAACGTGCTCCTGGTCGTGCTGCTCATGCTCACGATCTTTAGCATCTTGGCCGTGAATAGCTTCAAGGGCAAGCTCTTTAGCTGCCACGGCCACGCGTTTGACGCACTCTCGGCGGCGCAGCAGCAGCTGCTCACGGCGCCGCGTGCGTGGCACAGTCTCACCTCCACCGAGCAGCGCTGGTTCACAGACACGGACACGGCGGCGCTGTACGAGGCCGTGTCGGTGCCCACGTCTCGGCTCGTGTGTGGCTGGCTGGGCGCGTCCTGGTCGCGCACGATCCCGCAGAGCTTTGACAATGTGCTGCTGGGCTGGCGCACGTTCTTCGAGATCTCGACCACAGAAGGCTGGGTCACGCTCATGCTCGCAAGCGTCGATGCGACCGAGATTGACATGCAGCCGATCGCGAACCACCGCGGGCGCTGGACTCTTTTCTTTGTCGTGTTTATTAGCTGCGGCTCGTTCTTTGTCGTGCAGTTATTCATTGGCGTCGTGATTGAGAATTTCACCGCATGAAGGAAAAGCTCGACGGGACGTTCCTCCTCTCGAGCGCACAGCGCGAGTGGCTCATGATCAGCGAGGCCATTCTCAACACACGACCGTTCCGCAAGCTGCCACGCCGCGCGGTAAGGAGCGCCGGCTCTGCTTCCGCGCGGCGCAGAGCGAGACGTTCGAGACGCTCGCGATGGGCGGCATCTTGCTCAACACGTTTCCCATGGCACTCCACTACTTTGGCGAACAAGACTTGTACCGCACGGCGCTCGACTCTGCCAACTACGTTTTCGCGTGCGCATTCACACTCGAAATGGCGATCAAGCTGGTCAGCCTTGGGCGGTATTACTGGAAAGCGCCGTGGAACGTCTTTGACTGTGGCGTGGTCGTGAGCTCGTTCTTGGGCATGGTATACGTGGAGCAGCGGCGACGAGTTTGGCGCGAGCCACGACGATCCGCAGCTTCCGCGTCGCGCGACTCATCAAGCTGCTGCAAACCTCGCGGCAGCTCGTCAACACGCTGCGCATCACGCTGCCGTCTCTGGTCAGCATTGGCGGGCTACTCTTCTTGGTGTTCTTCATTTACGCCGCGCTCGGCGTGCAGCTCTTTGCCAAGGTCAAGATGGGCGCGCTTGTCACGCGTGGCGCGAATTTCCAGAACATTTCCCGGGCCATGGTCACGCTCATGCGGTGCGCGACGGGCGAGCGATGGAACGATCTCATGCACGAGCTCGCGGCCACGACCGACTGCGTCGACCACCGGACTTTGACCCGCACATGTGCGGCTTTAGTAGTGACCACGACGACTGCGTGCCGCTCAACGGGTGCGGCACGCCCGTCGCGTACGTCTACTTTTGCAGCTTTACGATACTCGTGACGTTTGTGCTGCTCAACATTTTGATCGCCGTCATTCTCGAGGGCTTTGCCAACGAAAAGGACCGCGCCAGCGGCGTGCTCGTGCCGCAGCAGGTACTGTACGGAAAAAGAGGACGCCACACTTGGGCTCAGTATTTGACCCGCTTTTTGTGCTTTTCCTATAATAGTACGAGAATTTTGTGATGACGTGGTCGGCGTTTGATCCGGACGCGACTGGGTATCTCGAGTGGCACGCGTTGCCGCGCTTCCTGCAAGAACTCGACGAGCCACTGGGCTCTGGCAGCCAGTACGTGGCCTCGCGAAAGGAGATGCAGGCATTTATCCGTACTTGAGCGACTGCGGAGAAAAAAGGTCACTGCGATCCGACGGTCTCACTTGGATCTTTGTTGTTGTTGTGGGTCCAGAGTATCTCGATGTAGCCATCTACGGCGGCAACAAGGTCTACTTTTACGACGTCGCGCGTAAACTCGGGAAATTCGTACTGGACGTTGTCAACGGCGCGAGCGTCGAAGATCTGCCCGCGAATATTGAAGTCGACCAAAAGTGGCGCACGCTGCTCAAGGGCACCAAGCTCCGCAAAATGGAGCGCGCGACCCACCGGCGCAACCACGTCCAGGCCGCGCTGCTGCTCCACGAGGCCGTCACGTCGGCCGTGTTCCGCGACGAACTGAAGGCGCGGGTCCACAAATTCACAGAGCTCACGGCCTCGATCTTGCCGTCCGAGCGATCGCCCTCACCTACGCAGCAGCGAAGTCCAAATCGGCGCAAGTCGAACCAGCAGCAGCGCAAGTGCTCAGCGAAGGGCGAACTGCTGGGCAGGCACAGCCAGCACGACCACCACGAGGATGGCACGTCGTTCTTCAAGTGACTCGGTGGAAAGGACACACTGAACAGAGCCCATAGACCGTACTGGGTGTCCATTACTGTAGCTCTCTGTTTTCTCTCCCCACCGTAGGCTATTCCGGCTGCAGTCCGTCGTACGCGGTAAGCCCAAACGAATTCTCGATCGTGTCGTCGGCGCCATGGGCAATGAGGTATTCGCCGAGCTTGCCCTCCGTGTCGTAGGCCATAGCGAAATGGAGCGGTGTGTTGCCCTGCGCGTTCTTGTGGTTGACGTTGGCGCGCTTGCCCACGAGGTACTCGACCATTTTGACGTTGACGTTTTGACACGCGATCAGTAGCAGCGTATTACCCTTGTCGTCTTCAGCGTTGATATCAAAGCCAGCGTCAATACTCTCGACGAGCCGCTTCATGCGGCCGTTGCGGACCTGCGAAAAGACCGTGTCGAGATCCAACGCCGTCGCGCTGCCGGGTCCCTGGCGGGCATTCCGTGCCTGCTCTTCGTGGTCCACGGCGTCGATCTGGAGCTGTTCCTGTTGCGAGAGCGGCAAGAGCTTGTTGCGTGCGACCATGATCTTGCGCACGTGGAGTTTGTGGGACACGCCAAGCACGTCGGCCATGTCCTCGGGTCGCAGCTCGAGCAGGAACTCGCCGTCAACGGCACCTTCGTGAAACGCCTTCTTGTACATAGAGAGCGACAGTAAGTCGAGCCATCGCCCCACATCTTCGACGGTCCAGTCCTGGACCTGATCGGGCATCGGCTGTTGCTGACTATAGTGCTTGGCGTCTTCTTCTTCCTGGCGCTTCTTCTTGAGCTCCGTCTTCTTGAGCTGCGACGCCGCCAGCATCAAATCCGAGCCACCGACCTGGAGACGCTTCATCGTCGGGATGTTGGCTGCCGCCGCCGCGGCAGCCGCAGCAGCTGCAGTCTCGGCAGTCGACGTGATCGCTGAAGCCGTCGTGTCGGCGTTGATATCCCGCAAGTTCTTGAGCATATTGAGCGAGCTAAAATACGACAGCGACATGGACATGAACTGAAACTTCATGAGTTCTTCGGTCGACTCAAACATGGCTTGCGATCGCTTCTCGTGTTCCTTGGCCTTCATGGCGGTCGCCGCTGCCGCGGCCGCCGACGTCGCCGTCGCGGTTTCCAGTTCAATCCCCTTCTCACGAAGATTTTCAAGCTCGAGCTTTTGCTCTTCGAGCAGCTCCATGAGGTTGCGCTGCATGCGCGCAAACTCGCGGTCCTTGCGCATGCGGGTCGCCTCCATATCGGCGAGCTTCTCTTCCATCTCCCGCAGCGACTGACGCTTTTGCTGGACCTCGGCAAACACGCTCGTGAATTCGGCCTCTAGATCCTTCTTTTTCTTTTCCCGCTCGGCGCGCTTGATCTGGATCGCCATCTCGACGGCGTACGCGTCGGCTTGGCGCTTCTTCATGTCACCGTGGCCTTCAAACAACTCTTCCATTCCCTTCTCGTACGACGGGAGAGCATTAGATGCCACGAGAGCTGGCACGCCACTGCCCAACGGCTGGGCAGCTGCTGCCTTTGGACCGACACTGGTACTGGTACTTCGCAAGATACCTTCGAGCCCTCCATTGTGGAGCATCTCGGCCTCGTGCGTAAGCTCACGCAGGTCGGCTTCCAACTGGTCAATCTCTTGCAGCTCTCGCTCCAAGACCGCGAGCTCCTTTTCTGAATCCTGCAGTTCCGCGTGGATCGTACTGACTTGTCGTTCGACACTTTCTTGCGCACGGTGGAGTGCATCGATCTCGTGTTGCTGCCGCTCAAACGCCTGCTTGGATCCTTCAATCATCTTGAGTCCGAGCGCCAGTCGTTCGGGCCCGGGCTCAGCCTTGCGCCACGCGTTCTTGCGCGTGGCCTCCACGCGACCACGGTGGCCGCGGTAGATGCGCTGGATTTCAGTGGCCGCTAGTATGGAGATACGTTGCGTGAGAAAGCCGTGGCGCGCGACGTGCATACGCCACGTTGCTTGCAGCTTGGCCGCATTCCGGTCCTGAAACTGGCGTTGCATCAACGCCTCTCGCAGCTCTACACAGTACACTCGACCGAGATGCCCTCGGTAGACGCGTTGCAGTACGATGGCCTTTTTATTCTTCAAAAGACGTCGAAACTTGACGCGGCACGCGAAACCTCGAAAGAGTCGTTGGATCGCGAGCGCACACGCGCGTTCCTTTGCCTCCCGTACGCACTTTGTTCGAAAGTGCTGGAAGCGACAGCGCCCTAGAAAGCCTCGGACAACTCGCACAATCTCCCCACCGGCGAACCGTCGAATCCGCGCGAGTTGCTGTTCCTGACGGATCGTCGTCACTCGCATCACGGCCAAAACGCGGCGCATGTGCTTCTGAATCTGGACCGCATGCGTGTGCTTGCGGCGCAGCAGTTCTTGGCGGAGACTGCTCTCGTGCTGCTTGACGTGGTGACTATAGTTCTGGGTCATGTCTTTCTTCACAGCGTCAAAATCGTCTACACGCATCTTGCCGATTCGTTTCGTGGCTTTTTCTTCGGCTTCCATTTGATCAAACAGACTGGGTAATTCCGGCTGGGCACGAATGGCTTGTTTCATCGCAGGGACGCCCAAGGTCACGAGATCAGCCGAGTGTTTCTGAGAAGACGGGAGGACACGCGCCACTGGAGGAGTGTCAGAAGATATATAGTTGCTGGTGACAATCATGGCGTCGGTTTGGAGCAGTTGTTGCTCGCGTTGTTTCCGCGCGTCGTCTCGTGCGTGCTGGTCGTCGCGAAGCTTCTGTTCGAGCACCGCGAGACGCGTGTGGTCCTCTTCTTCCCACTGTTTTCGCCGCCGGTCTTGCTCTTGCTGTAACGCTGCCATTCTCTGCTCCGTGGCGATGCGCTGACGCTCACGAAGGGTCTCTGCTTCCAGTTGGAGTCGCTTCTCTTCGGCATCCATTCGTGCACGCACTGCGTCGATCTCCGAGTCAATATTCTGGTTGTAGTCTCGTTGAGCGTCGACGTCGGGCCTTGCGGCAGTGGGTAGGAGTGGCTTGTCGATGCGAGGCGGTACTGACGGTGTGGTCAAGTCTACGAAACTAGCGCGTTCTGGTTCACGGACCACAGCAATTGCGGCGGCGTCACCCTCAGCATTCAACTCGTTTGCGGCAATCCATGACGGCTGCGGGTGAGCAACTGATTCGTCAACCGTCGAGTGCCTTGGTGGCTTCTCGCGGATCGAAGCTGGTTGTGTATAACTTGGATTGCGCTCTCGACGAATTGGGCTCGAGACAGCTGCAACGTCTCTCGAGTCAACCAACGGACCAGCACGATTGGAGGAGCTGCCTGATATTGCCACTGGCTTCTGTCGACCGTGCGAGCCATAATCCACGGGATCCAAACACGGTGGCGCTGTTTCTTCAGTTGCAATCGAGACCTTCGACATTGGCTTGGTAGATGCATCCATACGATTTGACAAGCCGACTGCGTTCGCGTGGACATCTTGGCTCGAGTTTCGGTTTCCCGTTTTGGCTAGAGAGGAGGAGGACGCAGTGTGTTCCGTCGGCGAGGGCTGGTTGTTTCTATGTGGATGTGCGGAGCTCGCTTCCTTTGAACACACGATGAGTTCAAGGAGTTCGATCACATAGTGTTTGGCCTCTTGGCGGAGCTCGTGGCCAGCTCGGAGCCACGACACGAATGCGCTGCCGGGTGTTGACAGCACTTGGTGCAGTTGCCGCTTGGCCTTGGTCGGCAGTGGCGGCTCCGTTGTGGCGCTAGTCGCTTGCGCTTGCTGCTGTTGCTGATGGGACCAGGAATGCGCAATGTTGACGCGCTGCTGGAGAAACGGGTCGACGCTGGTCGGCGCAACGAGTAGGTTCTCGACCGATTGGACCAGCACGAGCGGCACCGCGATCTGCGGCAAGTCGCGGGTCAAATCCACGTGATGCAGCGCTCCCTGACAAATGCGGATGCGGCCGTCGAGCGTGATCGGGTTGGTCACGGCCGTATAAATGCTGAGCGCGAGATTGATATCGACCTTGGACAAGTAGGCCTCCGAAAAGAGGTACTTGCAAAAGAACGTCACCGGAAGATCGGGTCTTGCGGGGGGAAAGCACGAAAAGACGTTGACCGTACTGTGCAGGATTCCCGCGAGTTGTGCGTCGACGCGTGCAAACCCATTGAGCAGCACCAGCGACTGGAGGTCGTTAATGTAGGCGTCGTGCTTGCTGTACGCAATCGCGAAACTGGTCGCAATGTTGGCGCCGTTGCCAAAGCCGACGAGGTGGAAGGGCACGCCTGTCGTGAGGAATCGCGAAGTTGCGTGGAGATGTTGGAGCAGCTCGTGCACTTTGTGTGCACACCACTCATTGTTGAACACGACATGGTCATCGGATTCGTGAGAGTACGTCGAACCAGCCTGGCCTGGCAGATTGAAGAAGAGCGCGCGAGCGCCCACGTGCTTGGCAACAATGGGTCGGAAAAAGACCTTGGTACTCTCCATCGTGTCGAAAAAGTCGTGGAAGACAATCAAATTGCACTTGGTACTGCCCGCGGCGGCATGGCCAGCAAGTGCGTACGGGATTTTAGTGACACCATCGGCACAGACGAAAACCGTGTCGTTGCCACCGAGTGTTGTAGCCTCCACGACGCCAGAAGGGGCTGCCAGTCGAGTCATTTGTTGGTTTTGGATCGCTCGTCGTGCGACGGCAGCTGCAGTGGCCTTTTTCTTTGGAGTCGAATCGGGCACCGCCGGTTCATTCTGGCTGCATTTATTCTTCTTGGACCCACCATTAGTTGGCGACCCGAAGAATCCGTCAAGGAAGACCTGCCGTGGGATCTTGGACGCCGCGAGCTCGGGTTTCAGAAATGCCAACAACTCCCACGTGTCTGGATCGTCTCGAAACGATTGGTACTTTTTCCACGCGTACGCTTGCAGCACGGTCAGGATCCTAAGCGAATTGGTAGTCAGGCAGTTAGGTATGAAGGGAGGACATCAGGCAAGGAAATCGGCACGTACCAGTCACAGAATCGACCCGCGCACGAGCTTATGGGGCCGATGCGCTCGGGGGAGAAGAGTGGATTACGCGCGTGGGCCGCCGCATTTTCCACATTCGCATGGGGCAATCGTTCCGCGTCGAACTGCTGGAGCTGTAGCAGGAGCTTGTCCTGGGACATGGCGCGCTTGAACTCAGATGGGATCAGATCGTCACGACCTAGTAGAAGAGTCCCCAGTGCGTGGATCACCATGGCGACCGCCGGATGCGGGTTGACGAAACTGAACAGTTCGGCGGCATCTTTCTTCGAGATGGCGGGCACGCACGTCGTGCGAGCGAACGCCCACACGTACTTGTACAGTCCTCTCGCGGCAACCGTCAGGTCGAGTAACTGCAGCTCATTCCCTTCAACATCTTCTCGATCTTCATGGAGCGGTTCGAGATCTCGAGCACCCGCGTGGCGACCACCACGCTTTCTCTCATCCTTGCTGGGGGACGATCGCCGCCTCTCGAGCTGACGCAATGCCTTCATGCGCACGTCTTCCACGAGCGTGTAAAATGCGAAGCAATTTCCACACACTTGGACCTCTTGGTAGTAATATCCTGGAAACGTCGCCCCTAGTGGATCACCATCGCCATAGTACATCTCGGCGAGGTAGTCACCGTCCTCGCCCTTTTGATAGCGCCGGATGAAGAGATCAACGAGCTGCTTTTCCGCGCGTGTCTGCGCGATCAGCTTGAACGGTATGGTGTGGGGTGTGACCCCATCTAGGATACCGTCATATCCTCCTTGTTCCATTTGCTGACGCTGAGGGGACATGGGCTTCCTGCCCATCGAATCGACGCCGGAAGAATTGTCGGGGTGCGCAGTCAAGAAGGCACTGGCGGCCGTAGTCGCGCTGATCACGCTGCTACTGCGTCCAACTCCAATACCTTTTCGCACCAACTCCTGACTGGCGTTTGGACCCGTAACTAAGCTCGTCGGCTTGAAGCCAAGCCGTCTCGAGGTCCATTTCCGAACATCCGTGTCGCAATGGTCTCCGCAGCAGCCTCGCTTTTGACTCGACACGAGATGGGCAGCCGATAATGTTCGCTTTCGCCCACGTGACAGAGACGAACTCGTGGGCAGAAACTGCATGGCTTCGTCCCAGTCGGATTTGCTGCGGAGTTGACTTCTTGACTGAGAGCGTCGATGATTCAAGCCGTCGTCGACGGCAAACGGATTGAATTCGGGTGCTGGAGACGGCAACGATGGCTGAGACGCGGAAGCTTGCAGAAGCAATGTCTGCCGCCTGAAGACGGGCGTCGGCGACGACAAAATCGCCTGAATGAGTTCTTCGTCTGGCTGCTTGGAGGCATCGGCTCTTGCTCGTGCGAGCACACGCTCTGTGACGGCGTGGGGGCCCTGGTATGCTTGCGGTCCACTCACAGTATTGCTGCTTGGGAGCGAAATGGTCTGGAAGCTGTCGGTTCGCCAGAGCATGACGCGGCCAAAAGCGTCCATGATAAAGTGCGCACCGCAATGCACGACGCGGCATTTCTTGGTCCGTTCGATAAAGCTGGAAAGGGAAAGAGCGTCTAAATCGATAAGCTCTCTTTTTCACTGACAGTGGCCACGCTCAAGTTACAGCAGAATTCTCACCTCACAAGCGATTGCACCATATCCCCAACAGCATTGTTGAGCTTGGGGTCCATGTTCAGGATCCGCTGGTTGCTTAGCGCGTGGCGATAGAGTTTACACTGCAGCATCCCACTCTTGTGGAGTCTAATGATATGTAAGCGTCAGCATCCACCCACCACATGCTCCCATACTTGAGTACGGACCACGTACGTGTACTCTTGTTCCAGATTGGCGTAGCGCGTTGGATCGAGCTCTCCGCGCGGGTGCGCGAACCCACTGAGGCAGGCGTTGCCCTTGCAGCTCGCGAGGTACGTCTGGCAGTCCGACGCCGTGAAGAACTGCAGCCGTCGTTGGTCTTCAAACCAGCACAGCGCCACATAGGCAGCTGCGTTCTGCTCGTAGCTGGCCGCGATGCTACTAAAGCGCTGTGTGACGTCGGCGGCCGTGAGCTTGCGCTGTGCCTTTTTGCGGATCACGCCGCCGCTGCTGCTGTAGAACCACGACCAGATCTGCTCGCGCTGCACAAAGACCGTGTCCATGATATCCACCGCGCACTACCAAACATACAACCACCACAAATCAGCCCGTGGTGGACTCTCCATTTCTGTACGCGCCGACCAGCGTGCCGTACCTCGCCCTTGTCCTTGTTCACGAGCGCCGAGCAGACCCACTCCCATGGCCGCAGCGTGCGCGGCACCGCCGGGTCGACCGCCGACACGGTCTCGCGCACGATCTGTGCCGGCAGACGCTGTAGCGACATGCCGTCTAATGTCCACAGCTCTCGCGAGGACGGCGCATGCAAGATAGAGTTAGGTTACCCTTGCGACGCCCGTTGGCGCCATTTTCAGCGTTGCTTTCCTTTTGAAACGGCAGGAAAGGTTACGCGCAGATCGTAACCTAATTATGTTCAGAATGCTGGGATACCTAGCAATGGACCGTGTTCTGTCACGGGGAATCTGTGGGACCTTGTTTTGTGTGGACTTGACAAGATGGTAGCTGACCCACGGTTTGGGACATGCCACCATGAAGGCATCATCCAATGATGCCTTTGTACCTGTGTTCTGCGCGCATGGGTACTTTGCATCGCGACTCCCCCGATCGGCTCGTGCATCTAGAATAGGGCCTCATCTTTGGAGAGGAGCAGGTTGTCCGGGAAGATCATCTTGGCGCGATACAGAACACGTCGGAACCCATAATTGCCCTTCAAGTTATCACTCGCTTTCCTATTTTTGGGCCAAAAGCTGCCCAGAAATAATCTTTTGGAAGGCAGCAATTTCGCTCCAAAATGGAGTTTATGACTGTCACATCACTGCCGTAAACCCCGTTTTAGAACGCTGGCCTCTGCCGTTGTCATTTTGTTGGGACGCCCCTACCCCTCTTGGGTCCCCCGCGACAAGCGTAATCACGGTATGTACGTTCTCTAGCTCGCTGTGCTGTAATCCTTCCCTTGTTGGACGGGTGCCCTCTCCGCCCAGGTGGCCAAAGCGGTGTCGGCGTTGGTGTTGGCGGCGTGTCGAGTTCGTTGGAAAGCGGCCACTTCAGACCGGACGTACGGCGGCACACGAACGCGACTTTGGACTGCACCCCAGCCCCGCCCACGCCGCAGAGAGGGGGTCTAAATAAACCGCCTAAACGCAGAGTGATTGTCGCGAGCAAACCCGCGGGCAAGAACCGTTCTGCGTGCACTCGCGAAAAAGCAAAAGCAACCAAGCACGCACACATACACAGCGCCACCTCGATGGGCAAGGTCGACTTTGCGTCGCCGCGCCCGTCGCCGTCGGAACTCGCGACCGACTACCACTTGGGTATCGACATTGAAGGCCATGGCGGCAGCCGCCTCACGGACGCCAGCACGCCGCGCGGCGCGGGCTCACCAAGTGTGACCAAGCCGCCACCGCCGACCGTAGGGCTGCGGCGTGCCAACACGTTTAATGCCGCGACCGAGGGCGAGCAGCGCAACATTATCTCGCTGCGGTATCGCGCCGACAGCATGGCCGACTCGGTCGAGATGGAGAACCAGACGGACACGGAGGCCAAGATTTGGAGCGTCTTTGAGCACGTCTTTTGCTTTCTCAAGGGCATGACAATCTACCAGAGTCGCCGTCGGCTCCAGTTCATTATCATTTCGCAGGCCGTGGTCAATACGCTCCGAATCTTGCCGATTATTCTCGGTCTGTCTTACCAAGCGACGGTGCCCGTGCTTATTCTGGTACGGTTTTGTCGTGCTTATTCGTGTTATATTTGCTGTTGTTGCTGACGCGTGATGGGATCGTGATGTGTCGTCTTACAGTATGTCACGCTCATTCTCGGCTGGCACGGATCCAAGTTCCTGGCGCCCAAGTTTTTGCTCTTCTACAAGATCGGCATGCAGCTCAGTCTCCTGTTCGATATTATCTGGTACGTGAAGGGCTACAACGGCAAATTGACGACTGTGAGCAGCGGCACGTCCGTGCTTATGCAAGGCTTCTTCTCGATCATCCTGTCGATTCTCAATCTCGCGGGCCTGCTATACGGGTGGAAGCTACGACGGATTGTCAAGTCGGTCCAGAACCAGCGGGAATACGACCGAGCTGCCCTCGCCACCGTAATGCCCGCGACCCCCACACAAGCTCGGAATGGCTCCATCCACAACCTTCCCCACACTGTCAGTGTCAGTCCGATCGTCGAACATGAAGACAAACCAACAGCGCGGCGGACGGTCATGGTCGGCGTTGGCGAGTACAACAGCAGCATCAAGCGACGCAAGAACACGGCGGCAACAACAGCGTCGAAGAAAGCGGCCCCCGCGGACCCAGTGTTTTGTTCGAACTTGATTCGCACGAGCAAGTACACGTTCTACAACTTCCCGTTCGTGTTTTTGAAGATGCAGTTCAGTCGGCTCGCGAACTTCTACACGACCATTGTTGTGATGCTGTGCTTCTTCGACTTTTCGCCAGTCAGTCCAGTTGCTAGTTTGACACCGCTCCTTATTGTGTTTGCGACCTCGGCACTCAAGGATGTGACCGAAGACTTTCGACGCCAGAAGGCCGACACGCAAGTGAACACGAAACCTACCCACATCGTTCGACGCGATGCCAACGATGAGGTCAAGCACATCGACGGCGTGTGGCAAGACATTCAAGTCGGTGATCTTTTGATTTTGAAGGACGGTGATGATGTTCCTGCCGACTGCATTCTTCTCGCTACAAGTCGTCCCGACGGTCGGTGTTATGTCGAGACTGCCAATCTCGATGGGGAAACGAACCTGAAGATTCGAAGCGTCGCCAAGTGTACCAAGCAATTCCTGTCCGCGGAGAATATCCTCGAGAAGCAGCGCCTCTTTGCCGAGTGCGATATGCCGAACAAGGACCTGTTTTACTTCGACGGTGTCCTAAGGGTGCTTCCCCATGGCGACGCCACTGACGGTTCGAGCGACGGTAACACTGATGAAACCGAGACGAGCTTGACGATGGACAACCTCATCCTTCGTGGCAGCGAAAGCCGCAACTCGGAATGGACGATTGGCCTCGTCATCTACACCGGCAATGATACCAAGATTGCGATGAACTCGGCTGGCGTTCCGCTAAAGCGCAGCTTCGTCGAAAAAACGTTGGACACCATGTTTGTCCTCGTTTTGATCATGCTGTTCAGCATTTCGGTGGCGTGTACACTCGGCAACAACAACTGGGACTTTGACACCCCACCGGGAACCACCAACGGGACATCGATTCCATGGTACATTGACACGCTCGGCAACGACGACAACAACTACATCTTTCTCAGCTACGTGATCCTCTTCAACAACCTCATCCCGCTGTCCATGTATGTCACCATGGAAGGTGTGCGCTTCGTTCACGCGAGATATATCGAGAGCGACTTGGAGATGTACGATGAAGAATCCGACACGCCGGCTCAAGTGCGGAACAGCAACATCAACGAAGATCTTGGGCAGATCCAGTACATCTTTTCCGACAAGACGGGAACGCTGACCCGAAATGAAATGATCTTCGCGAAGTGCACAATTGCTGGCCTCCGGTACAACGACGTGGAGCCGGAAGGCCCTGTATTGACGCGTACGGGAACCCGCTTTAACGACGCTCGATTGATTGCGCGCCTCAACTCGCACCATGCGACCAAGAACGAGATCCACAACTTCCTCCTCCTCTTGACGATCTGCAACACCGTCATCCCAGAATACGAATCAACTGCCCGGGATGACGGCGCCGCTGAAAACGCTGCCATCACGTCGCCGTCAACACAAACCGTGAAGTACAATGCGTCGTCACCAGACGAACAAGCTCTTGTGTGGGCCGCGAATGATCTCGGCTACGTGCTTTCGTCGCGCGATGGGCCAGTCTGCCACACGATGATTCAAGGCAAAACGATGTCGTTCGAGATTTTGAATGTTCTCGAGTTCAACAGTGATCGCAAGAGGATGTCAGTGCTTTTCCGCCACCCGGATGGATGCGTCTATCTTTTTTGCAAGGGAGCCGATGACGTCCTGTTTGATCTACTGTCGACGAAGCAGCCGCAAGGAGTCGCTCACGTCACGCGTGGCCACCTGCAGGAGTATGCATCGGAGGGGTTGCGAACGCTGACCTGTGCCATGCGTAAGCTTACTGAAGAAGAATACGAAAAGTGGAGTCGACTCTATCGCGAGGCCGAGATGTCGATGGAAGGCCGGGCAGAGAAAATTGCTCGCGTCTCAGCGCTCATTGAGGTGGACCTAGTACTGCTTGGTGCCACGGCGATTGAGGACCGCCTTCAGGACGGCGTCGAAGAATGCATTAGCTCGTTGCGGAAGGCTGGGATCAACTTCTGGGTGTTGACCGGAGACAAGAAGGAGACGGCTTTGAGCATTGGAATGTCTTCCCACGTCATCGACGACAACATGGATGTCGTCGTCCTCGGTCAACGAGACAAGGCAAGTCTACGCGCGAAGCTCGAGGAACTCTACGTCGACTGGGTAGATGACAAGTGGGGTTCAGACGAGCATTCGTCTGTGATTAGTGTTCTATACCAAGCCTTCAAGCAAGGTCTGGTGCTCGGCTGGTCGCTGCTCAAGACGGCCACGGTTGGTCGCGATCAACGCGAGGAGGATCGTAAGAAGCGTCGACGCGGACCCAGACGTGGACACGAGGAACGCTTAGGAGTGGATACTACGCCGGTCGACTCCCAAGTCCATTTCGACGAGGTATACCCACCGCAAGCGGACAACTTCTCGGAAGCAAGCTTCGATCGTGGCCATGGCGACAAAACGTTCGAGCCTAAGCCGGGTGTCACATCACTTGCTGACGACGATCTCGATGACGACTTGGAGTATGCGATGGTTATCGATGGCAAGACGCTCGCGCTCATTTTGGAGGATGATATCAAGTATCTGTTCTTGGCCGTTGCGACCCAGTGCAAGTCGGTCATCTGCTGCCGGTGCTCGCCATCGCAGAAGGCGGCGGTCGTAAAGCTCGTAACGGAGCCAACGCTCATGTTCTCACCAGGGAACATCACGCTGGCAATCGGAGACGGTGCAAACGATGTGCCGATGATCCAAGCGGCGAACGTTGGCATCGGTATCAGCGGCAAAGAAGGCCGCCAGGCGGTGCTGTCGAGTGACTACTCGTTTGCGCAGTTCAAGTTTTTGAAACGGTTGCTGTTGGTCCACGGCAACTACAGCTACAAGCGCATCTCGAAACTCATCCTGTTCTCCTTCATGAAGAACGTCGCGCTATCGCTGTCGAACTTCTTCCTCGCCGTCCAGACCATGTACAGTGGCTTGCTCATGTACTTCGGCATCTTCTTCACGCTGTACAACGCACTGTTCACGACGATCCCGATCGTGTTTATCGCCATGTACAACCAAGACGTGTCGCCGGCGGTGCTCATGCAATACCCGACGCTGTACGTGAATGGCCTGAAGAACCGCAGCTTCAACTGGATGTCGTTTTTCGGGTGGTGTGGGCTCGGCGCGTGGCACGCGTACGTGATCTTTGCTTTCCCCTTCTTCACGAACGGCTTTGTAGTCTGGTACTTTGCGGAGGACTCGAAAGATCACTACCTCTACGGGTCGGACGATCTGGGTCTGTGGGCGGATGGCGTGGCCGCGTATACCTATTTGATCACGGCCTCGACCGCTCAAGTCGCGCTGATGACGAGCAACTGGACACGTGCCAACTCGCTCTCGACCATCGGCACGCTCATCTTCTACTTCGCGTTCATGGCGCTCTTCTCGAACGTGTACGGCTGGACCAAGACCGAGCTGTACGAGACGGAAGTCGCGTACGGTGTGCTGAACAAGCTGTTTGTGCAGCCCTGGTTCTGGCTCGGCCTTGTCGCCGCGACGATCGGATCGGTGCTCCCAAACTACATTGCCAAGGCCGGCCGTGTGCTGTTTTACCCCGAGCCGTCCCACTTGATGCGCGAGTGGAACCGCTTGGCCAAGGGCGAAGAGTCGGCCGTGGTCATGGAGGCGCCGCGCCTCGTGCGCCGCAACACGGGCTTTGCATTCTCGCACACTCCTGGTGAATCGGAGATGGCGCTCAGCCAGTACCGCAGCCTCTCGCAAGTATCGAACGCCGAGCAGCTGCCCGACGGGCTACGGTTCCGCCAGTCGCTCTCCTCACCATCGTCGACTGCCGACGAGTCCACGCCGTCCAAGCGCTCCCAGGCACACACGAGCAAGTCGTAAAGCATATATCCCCCCAGATACCTGACACGTATGACCAGCATACAACCCATATATACATATTTACGCTTCGATCGAACACCCCACGATGCACGTGTATCATCCACCGTATATGCATACGCTGTCCTACACTTTGCTCTTCATCTGATTCGCGCTTGGCGTTAGTCATTCGTCGTCGTCCTGTTGCATGCATTTTTGCTGGCTGTAGACGCACACTTCAGCTTCGATTTTTTTTGTCCCTTGGGCGCATTCATGAAAGACACAGTTGACCTGCATTCACTCCATGACGAGGGCATAATGATTGGTCGAAATCATCTCCTAATCGTTTGATTGGTGGAAATACTGGGATCGCAGCTTTTTTCGCGCACTGTGATTGGCTGGCGAGTGAAGAGTGATGGGCGTTTTCCTTTGGCCAACCTTTGGATGGAAAAAGAAAGCGCCCACCCCCACAAAGGGAAACCTTGACGAGCGAGACCCCGACCGCACGCAGCGACGCGCACGCCCCAGTACCAAGCGCGGCGCTGTTACGAGAACGACCTGATCTATCCATTGGGTTTCATCACGGGCGTAAAGGGCTCGGGAGAAGGCGCCCGTTTAATAGTCCAAATATGAGCGAGAGTCCGGCCATGCGTGCGGCCGAAGATCCGCATGTGACAGACGCAGATGCCATTACTACGCGGCCCGCATCAAGTGGGAGCGCCGACAACATGTCGCTCGCGGTACGCACGCCCCGGCGAGACGCGAGCGGCACGCTTGTCGCGGCGGCGCGGAGTCGCAGTGGACGTGGCGACGCCGCGACGATGGCGACACCACGAGCGGCGCGCGCCCCGCCGACGACGGGATCAACCAGTTCGATCGCAGTGGGCGAGCTCATTGCGCAGCTGCAGCGCGTCGAGCAGCGCCAGCGGATCCGCGCCGACGAGCGCACATTTACGCGCGACATCGACAAGATTCTGACGCAGTGGCGCCAGCGGTCGCGCTTGGATGCGGCGCTCGAGCCGCGCGGCAACCACGCGCGCGACACCGTGTCGAGTGGCAGCGGCAGTGAGAGCAGCTTTCTATCGTCGCTGGCTCGGTACACACAGCTCCACCACGGCGGAGATACGTCGAGCGAGTCAGGCACGGACAGTACGCTCTCGGCGTCGGCGTCGGCGTCGCAATCGTCAGTCACGCCGCGACCGTGGCAGCGACGCGCCCCGGACGCCAACGTCGAGGCGCTGCTCGACGCCATGCACGCGCTCTTTATTCATCGGTACCAAGACGTGCGTACGCTGGCCTTTGAGATTGTGAATCTGTGCATTCGAAACTATGGCAAGCATCTCACGAGCGCGACGCGACGACGCATCTTTCAGCAGCTCGAAGACCACGACGTGAGCGGCGACTCGCAGCAGCTCCAGAAGACGCTTCGTCTGCTCACACTGGATGGACGAAACGTTGAGCCGTTCCAGGCCGAGCTCGGGTGGCTTTTGGTGCAGTGGCTGGAAGAGTCAGACGAGCAGCGCGATCTGTTGCACTTGATCCAGCACATTTTGAAGCGAAGCCCGCAAATGCTCGACTTTGAAGCTGTGATTACCATTACAAGCGTGGTGTGCGGACGCTGCGATGTCGCCATGTCGCGTCGCGAGACCGAGACGTGCAAGCGCTTTCTGTCATTCTTCCATGTGCTCGCGACCCACGGACTCGAGCACGCGTTGGGCACGTCAGTGTGTCTGCGCACGCTCTGCTGGATGGTGAATTTGGACCAAGAGACATGGGCCGTGATGAAGTATCTTCTGAACAGCAGTGCCGGTCTGCAGGTGCTGCGCGGACTCGTTACACTGCTCGAGAATCCATTGCAGCACAACGAATTGATTCTTCGCGGCGCCGTGTTCTACGTGGGAATGTCGTGCTGGGGCTCGCAGCGCGCCGCGAGACTGGGCGAACTCAAGTGGGCTCCCATTTTGCTGGCGATCGAAACGTGTATGCAGAGCGAGCACGGTCTTGTCGTGTTTGAGATCATTCTTGCGATCCAGCGGCTCATCAAGAAATTTGGCGACAATAAACCCTCGGGAGCTCCGCAAGAACTCGGCCGAAGTGCTGATGCCACAAGGCCGCCTCCGTCGAAACGCCTGGTCGTCGAGTGGGATATCATTCTGCGCATGTTTCGCACGTTGCGGCCATGGTTATCGAAGGGCGAGGTCACGGCCAGTCGCGCCGTCATTCGTCAGGGCAGCGGTGGAAAGTTTATCAAGCAGAGCGTAAGCGCAGGTCCCGCCCTGACGAGGTCGGCCTCGACTTCCGCATCTCAGATCCCAGCCGATATTCCTGTTCACATGACTCGAATCCCGCAAGAACTTCTCGACACGTTGCAAGTCGTAGTCGATCTCGTGCGTGGTGGCAAGTTCACTGGCGAGATTGAAGAATTCTACGATGTACTGGACGAGTATTTTGCCTACCTGCCCGAGCCAGCGATTCGCTTACTGCTTCGATACAAAGCCGAAGCAGCTCACCCCGCTCACCACATTGATTGGCTCCGCTCGCTGGAGAGAACGATGGAAAGGTTTTTCATGGATCGTCAAGTACCTGCGAGTGTGCGAGAAGAAACGCTCGAGCTGCTACAGGTCAATCTGTGGTCGAGTCGAAACGTCTGTGAAGATCGCGTCGTCGAAGAAGTGCTCTTGCCGATGCTGACAGAAGTTTACGACGATCCAGAACCCAACATTCGACGAAAGGCACTGGACCTGATTACGGAAGTCGCGCGCACGCTAGAGAGCGTCCGCTTCGACTCGCTTCTCGATATCCTCGAAAATGCCGTGCAACTGTCGGTGTTTGAAGACTCCCAACTCAGTGCCATCTCTGGCATCGTGTCGCTCTTCTCATCCTACTTTAACCACTTGCCGCAGTCTCGGGCGGTTCGCATGTACGACATTATCACGACCACAGTGGAGAGCCACCGAAACTGGGAAGTACGCCACAGCGCGTTGCGGTGCCTTCTCCATGTGTGCGAGGCAAGCTCGGACTTTCGCCTGCAGTGGAAAGATACCAAGACGCGCACTTCTCGGTTTCTCTTTTGCTCTCGGCGTGCTGTGCGAAACCAGCAGACCGGCGCGTTCGTGCGTGTGCAGAACGGACTTCGTGCTCTCCTGACGTTGATCACGACTGAATCACACGCAAACCTCTTCCGCATGGCCGTGGAAGGACTGCGACGAATGCTCCACAACCGTGTGATTCTCACAGATATCGACATTAGTGACACGGCGATGAAGATCATTTCGTTTATCGACTATCAGGCCTTTGGACGCGCTGCCATCCCGGACGAGCTGCAGACATTCTGTATCGAGCTGGAAAAAGAATCGGCTGTCCAAGACGCTGCCTCCAATCAGACTGTGGACCGCCATACGGATTCCGTGGACAGTGGCAACAACGGGTCACGATCAGCGCGGAACCACTCAGCAACACGCATCAACCTTCCAGAGGTCAAGTCGAATTTCCGAGAGGCAGCTGCGTTACTATGCAAGATTCGATTCACGACCATGGGCCTGCAGCTTCTCGAGTTGTTTGTGAGTTATATCACGGAACTGCACGCACGCGCTCGCCACCACCTCATGATCTGCGTCGTTGGAGCCATCGACACACAGCTGCTTATCTCTGAGCACGACTTTATCCCCACGGTCGGCGAGGAGCACGACACTAGTTCGACCCACAGTGGGTCGGCGTGGATCTGGCCGTCGCGACCGAGAGCAAACAGCACTCACAGTCGTGCTAGTTTGGGTACGGTCAGTGTCGACGAAATGGGGGCGCAATCAGCAGCTCAAGTCAGCGGCCATGGCGCGACGAGCTATGCCGACAGCAAACCGGTCTCGCCCAAGGTGCCATTCACGTCCCGCGTGCTCTCCAAATTATCAGGTGGCCATCAATCCGGCATCTTTCACGCGTTGACAACCTCGACGCATGGTGCGACAAGTGGCGACCGGCGATCGACGTCGTCGGATTCCTCGATCTTGGCAATTGTGCGCCATGAACGGCAACTTCTGTTGCGTTGTCTGCGGCTGGTTTTTGACGCTGAATTCACGTTGCTCCACACTGCGACGAACGCCATCAGCCTGCTCGGCCACATTGTTCCCGACGTTGTGTCGGCGCGGCTCGATTTGCTGCTGCGGAGTGGAACGGCATGTTTCTTTACGCCTGACGGATCGTTTCGCAGCGACGGCTATACGGCGGTCGTTGAAATGATTGGCAACCTGGTCGTGGGCACGCCGACGGTGGTAATGGGACTCGACCACAAATGCCGCATCGTGCAAGACCTCGTGCTCGTCGCCTTTAGACGGCACATTGACAAGGCCACGACGTATCTCGCGTACCGCGTGCTGTGCGAGATCATCTTCCAATGCCAAGACAAGCAGCATCGCATCGCACTAGCGAAGACGGCGCTGCCTTTGCTGAAAGAATCTGCGGCACTGGCGATCACGAACCATACGCTCACGATCGCCGAAGCAGCGATCGACTTTCTCATGAGTTTTGCGCTATCGAGAACCGACCTCGTGTTGGCGCCGGCATTACGGATCACGACAAAGCGCCAAGATCACGAGGACAAGGCTGCCGATGCCACACAGCGCTCGTGGGTGTACCACAATGCGATTGTGACGATCGAAATGCGACCAAACAGACCATCTCTGCTCATTGTCCGCCGTGCCAGCTCGACGTCGCGATGGCACTTGGCCATGCGGCAAGACTACATCTCTGACCTGGACCCATTCATTCTTCGGCCGAGCAAACAGGCGAAACCTCTGATCAGGAAAATATCTAGCTTGACGAATACCGAGAGCAGCAACCAACGTCAGGAGGCGCAAGTCCCGGCAACTAGAGATGGTGTCGACACTCGTGAGGTCGCCGTGAGAACCGACCGACGATCGGTTGATCGCCCACCACAATCGCCTGGACAGGCAGTCCAATCTCGTGTTGTGGAGAAGCCAAATGATCGTAGACGAGCAAGAGCAGCGGCCGCTCGCATGTCGCCTCCATTGTCCAATCGCACCGACTATTCAGCACTCCCCCCACGCCACTTGCCCGTTCCGCTTCCAGCGTACGATGGCATTGGTGGATCGCCTTCGTTCTTCTGTGAAACAACGCCCGCTGAAAGGGACACCGGTTCTTCTGACGCTATGGAGCCGATGCTTCTAAGCGACCGCGCTTCCGATCTTCGTCTTGAAGATGAATCGACTCCACCAGGACAAGATCATGACCACAATGACGGAGAACGAGACGAGAAGGCGGATCCATCTGATGGCGCGGCCCTCGAAGGTGAGGACGTAGCTGGCTCCGTGACGCACTCAAATGGCGACTCGCCGCCATCTGCTCGTAGTCAACCAACCGCGGCAGGCGAGACCGAAGACTCCACACCAGCCAGTCGCGCATTCGATCCCGTGTTCCTGATGATGCAGCTCTTTGACCTGGGCGTCGACGATCGACCGCAGTTGCTGGTGAATGGGCCGCCGCTTTCGCTTGGCTTGAATGTGCTCGACCGTACGCCCGAGTTTGAGACCCACAAGATTGGCGTATTGTACCTGCGCAGCAACAAGCACAAGGCCGAGGTCGAACTGCTCGGAAGCTTTGGCGGCTCGTTACGGTATCTGCAATTTCTGCGGGCACTCGGCACCGTGACGCAACTAGAGGGTCTCCAAGGGTATAGCGGTGGGATGGATACCTCTGGCAGCCACACTGACGGCAAATGCATGCTGCTCTATCGCAGCTATTCGCTCCAGGTAATTGCTGCATGTCATCACCTGATAACGTCCGATGTGGGACTGATATTCTGTTGATTTAGATGGTATTCCATGTTGCGACCATGATGACGGCTTACGACGATCTCGAGATCGAACAGCTCGAGGCGGCAAACGAGGGGACCGCACGCGGCGACCGAAAGTACTCGTCGATGACCATGAAGAAGAAGCGTCACATTGGCAACGACTTTGTCCACATTGTCTTCAAGGCACGTCGCGCACTGTTTTGCCTGTTGAATCTGCACCCGCTTTGTTCCTAACGTTTTTTCTATTGTGATCCTTATAGGAGTGCGATGAAGACTACGACGTCCAAACGTTCTCGGGCCAGTTCAACGACGTGCACATTATTGTGCAGCCTCTGAACGACCTCGAGTACCGCACGCGCGTCAAGTGCAAGCCCGGCATTGCGCCGTTTGGTCCACTCTACGGTACGCAGATCATTCCGAGCGCGCTGGTCGCGGCCTGTGTGCGACAGACGGCGCTGAATGCAAACCTCGCGTGCCACGCGTTCCACCAAGAGCAACTCGGCTTTACAATGAACTGCGAGGAGCGGCTCAAGCAGATCAAGCAGCTCGCGACGCGGCACACGGCCCCGGCCGACGAGTGGACTCTGGAATCGACCGGAGTGCAGTCCTCGCGCCGAGCGTGATGGAATAAAAGAAGGATCGTACGCCCTTAGGGTACGGTAGGGGAAGAATAAGGGAGCAACCACATTAGCATATTTATACAGAGAGAGAATTTTTTCCGAGTGACATTTTTCAGGTGGCATTCGCATTTCTGCCGCCCAGGATCCGATCGGATCGGGTCAGTCGATGGAGAACATCAACATGACGAGCTCAGTTCCAAATTATAGCCAATTAAAGATGAAATACCCGCTCTTTATACGATTTCATTGGCTGATATGTTGGTGTGCACCACACCATGAATTGAACCTGCTTCCACAACGCGGCCATCATCCCTTTGTGATTGAACGACAGAAAAAGAGAGAGAGATAGAAAAAGAGTTCAACGCCCCCACCCGCCAGTCTCCGCTCTCTCTCTCTGTATCGGCAGACTGTCCGCGATGGAGTTTCTCGCGTCCGAGAACGACTGCGGCCAGACGCTTCTGCGGCTCGTGAGCCGCGGCAGCGCCATCATCGCCGAGCTGCTGCGGCTCTCGCAGAACATTCCAGGGTGAGTAGCATTTTCAACAGCGAGTGTCGTCTCCACGCGACCGACGCGGTCTTCTCATGCGTGCTAGTATGCTGTGTCATTGTCTATAGTGTCTTTGTGGGTCCGTCCCATGTCGAAGACCCCGAGCAGCTCAAGTACCTCAACATTCTGTTTGACTTTGCGTACCTCAAGAGCCCCGAGGACTTTGAAAACATGGTCAACAGCAACACGGTAACGTTTTGGTATCTATCTCAATATGGAGAATGGTGGGGGAGATTCCAACAAGGGACTGTGTTTTCTTGTTGGGCGATATTAGGAATTGTTGGATGTGGACGACGAGTTCATGGACAACCACGCCGACATTCTCGACCGGTTCTACCAACTCTTTGAAGGCGTCTACACGGTACCAATACATACCCTCTGTGGGTAGCACTTGGCCGACAGATAGACTCACTCACCTCTGCTTTTCTTATTCCATAGTACATTAGCGACTATCTCAAGTTTCTGGACGACCTGGAAAAGGGCTTTTTCATCCAGCACACGCTGGCCAACATTCTGCTCGACACGGACGGCGCACAGCTCATGAGCGAGGCGCTCTATCTCTACGGCGTGATCCTGCTGCTGCTCGACCGCAAGATCCCGGGCGCGACCCGTGAGAAAATGGTCATTGCGTTCTACCGCAGCAAGGGCGAGTCGGCGTTGGAGAACATTGACGAAGTGTGCAAGCTCTGCCGCGTCACGGGCTACTTGCCCGGCCAGCCAAAGCCGCCGCAGTACCCCGAGCGGTACTTTAAGCGGTTTGCGCCACCAGAAGAAGTCGTGAGCATGGTCATTGGCAAGCTCCAGTCGGACGACGTGTACCTGCAAGAACCCAGTTTCCCGCACCGCACGCACCGCAGCACACGGCTCGCGGCCCAGGCCTCGATGCTGTTTGTGATTTTGTACTTTGCGCCCGATATTTTGATCCACGAAAAGGCCAGCATGCGCGAGATTGTGGACCGCCACTTTAACGACAATTTCATCATCACGACCTACATGGGCGCGGTCGCCGATCTCTCGATGGAGTGGGCCGCGTACCCGGCCGCGCGGCTCGCACTGGCCAATACGCTAGAGCCGTCCAACATTGCCCACATTACCCGCAAGAAGGCGCAGCAGACCCAGCAGTCGATTGACGAGCTCAACTACTATTTGACCGAGGGCGTGCTCACGGACCAGTACGTGCTCGAGCACTTGGATCCGCTGCTCAACTGCATTCGCCACGCCAACGTCACGATCCGCTGGACGCTGCTGCACAGCCGCATCCAGCCCGTGATCCCGATGATGAACAATGCCCAAGAACAGCGCGCGATCTTTGATAGGGGCACGGACCCCGACAAACTCATTACGCTCTTGCTCAAAGCCTCGCAGCTCGAGTGGAAGCTCAAGCAAATGTTTGAGCTCTTGCTCGACACGAAGGAAGCGCGCTGGCAGCGGTGCATGAGCGAAACGTCGGAACGCATGGTCGAGCTGAGCGAGTACTTTTCGGGCGAGAAGCCGCTCACGCGTGTCGAGCGGAATGAAGATTTGATGCACTGGTTCAAGGACCTTTCGGAAAAGGTGAATGCCCTCGACTATATTGACCACGTCAAGGCCGGGCGCCGCATCAAGCGGCTCATTGAGGCGCTGGGCCACGTCGAGCAGTTTGACCAGATCGATACGAACCTCCAGGTCAAGGCCTACCTCGAAGAGTCTCGGGAATTCCTCACCGAGATGGTGCGCACGGTCCGCATCCGTGACGAAGTCATGGCGATCATTGAAAATGTCTCGGACTTGTCGTACGCGTGGGAGATCATCAACGACTTTATGACGATTCTCCACCAGCGCGTCAAGAACGATCCGTCCTCGGTGATCCTCTTACGTGCCGTCTTTCTCAAGCTCGCGTCGATTCTGGACGTACCGCTCACACGCATCCACCAGTGCGGATCGGAGGATGTCATCTCGGTGGCCGAGTATTACTCGGGTGAACTGGTCGACTATGTTCGTCGTGTCATGGAAGTGATCCCGCAAAGCGTGTTTCGCATTTTGGCCGGTATCATTAAACTGCAGACTGACCACATGCAGCCAATCCCAGTCAAGTTTGAAAACACGCTTCTCAAGAACCACGCGCAGCTCAACGAGCGGTACCGACTCGCGCGCGCGACCAATGAAGTCTCCAAGTACACGGAAGGCATCCTCGCGATGAAGCGAACGCTGCTGGGCATCATCGAGGTCGACCCGCGCTTGGTATTGGAAGACGGTCTCCGCAAGGAGCTCGTATATCGCGTCTCGAAGGCGTTCCACGACACGCTCATGTTTGAAAAGAACACGTCGGAGGAATGCCACGGCATTTTTGTGGAGTTGGCGGCGACGCTGAACGCGTACCGACTCTCGTTCGAGTACATTCAAGACTATGTCAATATCTATGGGCTCCGCATGTGGCACGAAGAGCTCTCGCGGATCATTAACTACAATGTCGAGCAAGAGTGCAACCGGTACCTGAAAAAGAAAGTCTACGATCGTGCGTCCCAGTACCAGAGCCGTGCGATCCCGATTCCTCGCTTCCAGCCACCCGCCGGCGAGATGAGCGTGAATTTTATGGGGCGGCTCATGCACGCTTTGTTCATCATGACGGATCCGCACACGACCGTGTATTCGCCGCAGTGTATTGGCTGGTTCTCTGAAGATGGCGTCGAAGTGTGTGGCATTAGCGCGTTTTCGGTACTCCACAAGAGCGTCGGACTGTTGGGGTTGGCAGGGCTGGATCGAATGCTGTCGTTCCGCATCGTGCACACGCTCAACAATCTCGTCAAGTTTTGGGGCACGGCCGTCACACCATACTATGCCTTGCTCGACCAAGTCGCGACGGCGCTCCAACCAGAGTGGAAGATCCCCGACCATTCGAGTCGGCTCTATGACGCCGCGCTGAAAAAAGTCGAAAAGATTATGAGCAAATTGCTCAAGGCTGTACTCATCATTGGCCAAGCTGCACTGATTCGCCGCCAAATCTCGAGCGAACTATCGTTTTCGAGCCGCCTGGACGCGAATTTGTTGTCGTGCACGCTCGACACACTGAACCAGTCGCTGCTCAACGACATTCGCGGCCACTACCGCGACCCAAAGACCAAGCCGTACCCCGGGTCCGATGGCAACCCGATTCTCGTCGAGCTCAACAAGTACCTCGAGAATATCGGCGCGAACGATCCGTACCAGAAGATTTATATCACGGTGGACGCACCGCTCGATGGACTGGCCGTGCTGTGTATGCTGTTCGTGGTCGCGTACATGCCCAAACTCCAGTACGACCGCAACTTTGGTGCGCTCGCGCGCGTGGGCAAGAATCCGATTGATGGCGAGCCACTGCTACTGGGGATTTTGACCATATTCAAGCAATTCCACCCATCGTACACGGACAAGTTTCTGGCGTATCTCGGCCAGTACGTGCGCACCAGGGTCAACGACATTTTCACTGTTGACCAGCAAGCGGGCGGCAAACCCACGGGAACCACGGAGCTGCCCGTCGAGGTCGTCAATACGCTCATTTTCATGCTGGAGTTTGCGCGCTGCGCCAAGATCCAGCGTAGTTTTCTCGACAGTCTCGTGCCGGCGTTTGTCTTTGACGCCATCCAGGTCTGAGTGAACATGTTCGTCATTGCTTTGCATGACACCTCATGTTCCCTTTCACAAGTCATCATCGCAGGTTGAGATTTAACAAAACAAGGTGAGATATTGATTCGAGGCATCATCTATAGGTACTTTTCTTTGCCTTTTTGATAGACAGTTTACCTTGATCTGTAACTTTGTGCGTTGAAGTTGGCTTTAGATCTTTTGGATCTGTTTGTTTGTGCAAACGCCAACGCGCCCACGTCGAAATTGTTCGATTTGCCTTCATATCTTGATGCCGTCAACTTGCAGCATATCACCCTGACAGCGTGGATCCAAAAATCCTCAAGGGATGCAAATCAGTTGCGGCTAAATAAGAGATCACACTCGAATTGACCGTCTCACCTACTTCCGCATGACTATGCGGAGCGCGCTGCGGGTCGCGCGTCGCGCCATGTCTACCACTAGCCGCGCGCCTCTCGGTGCGAACGATAGATACCGTGGTAGTTTTTCCTGTTCCTTGACTGACTCGTGTCGTAATAGGCAACTTCCCGGGCACCAACATGCCGCTGTCGGGCCAGATTGAGTTTCGCGATCCGATCCACGACGCGCCCATGTCGTGCTATCGAGGTGCGGATGCGAATAGAGTCATGGAGTGCGGACCACATCAAAATCTGATTACTGTCGTGATGATGGAACAGTGGTGGACGAGAAAGGCGAGATCGTCGACGGCGCGGAAGACCCCGAGCTGGGCGAGGACCTCATGACGCAGCTCTACACCAACATGGTGCAGCTCAATGTCCGTGAGGCAGTATCAGCGAGACCAAAGGAGACACTATGACACCCATTGCTGTGGCGTATTTCTGCAGACGATGGATCGCGTGCTGTACGATGCACAGCGCCAAGGCCGCATATCGTTTTATTTGACTGCGTTCGGCGAGGAGGCCGTCCAGTTTGGCGCTGCGTCTGCGTTGTCACCGCGTACGGCGTCTCCATACCATGATCGTTTGGCTCTTGGGGTACCGGTATCCGAAACTCACGGCACACATTGATTCGTTAGAGGACATGGTGTTTGGCCAGTACCGCGAACCCGGCGTGCTAATGTGGCGCGGCTTCTCGCTTCAGGAGTTCATCGATCATTCCTTCTCCAATGTTGACGGTCACACGCTCGGCCGCCAGACACCGATGCACTATGGGTCCAAGCTCCTGAACGTCCCCACCATCTCGGCCCCACTCGCGACCCAAGTCCCCCACGTACGACCGCACTACTCTTTCTTCCTGTATGGATATAAAAATCCACCTGACTTGAAATCTCTATGATACATTAGGCGGTCGGCGCCGCGTACGGCTTCAAGCTCACAAAGGAAGACCGCATCGCCGTCACATTCTTTGGCGACGGTGCGTCGAGCGAGGGCGACACGCACGCGGCGCTCAACTTTGCCGCGGCGAGAGACTGCCCTGTGCTCTTCATCTGCCGCAACAATGGCTACGCGATTAGCACGCCCACGCGCGAGCAATTCCGCAGTGACGGCATCGCATCACGCGGGAAAGCCTACGGGATCCCGAGCATGCGCGTCGACGGCAACGACGTAGTCGCGGTCCACGTCGCGACGAAACTGGCGCGCGCGTTTATCCGCGAGCACAGCCGCCCCGTGCTGCTCGAGACCATGACGTACCGCCAGGGCCACCACTCGACGTCGGACGACTCGACGCTCTATCGTAGCTCCGAGGAGATCCGACAATGGACCGAGGAGCTCAACCCCATTGACCGCACGAAGCGCTATTTGATGGTGAGCTATTGGATCCGGAAAATGATATATCTCCCTCTTGATGATACTCACGTGCGACCCATGTACTGTGCAGCGCAAAGGATGGCTCACCGAGTCGCAGGACGAGAAGATTTATCAGAATGCACGCGACGCCGTGCTGGACGCAATCGCGATTGGCGAGAAAAAGCCACTGCCGCCGCTCGAGTCAATGTTTGACGACGTGCTCGACAAGAAGCCGGTGAATCTACAGGTACGACGCACTGATACACAGACTGACATAGACAGTACATGTGTAACTTATGTTGTTGTGTGTGCGTACGATTACGCAGGAGCAACAGCGCGAGCTCATGGAGCACGTCGCCAAATACCCGCAGCATTACCAGTCGGCCCCACGCCGTTGACGATGATGTCACTAATTGGGTGACGTCACTGTACTGAAACAAAGACGCACCTAGTAGTCAGCTTCAAGCGCACTTTACCAGTAGGAAACCGTCGAACTGGTCGTATCGAACTTATCGTAAAAATGCGAACTTAACGACATAAAAATGGCCTTGTCGCTCCGCCGGTTCTTCAATCACGACCCCACAAGCCCGTGTTTCTGCGGGAGCGTCGAGATCCAGCGGAGGCGAGAGAGAGAGAGAGAGAAGCATGGCGGCGCCTGCGTTCCGAGAGCCCGCGCGCGCGATCTTTGCCGAGCGTGATTTGCGCAGCTTTATCGGCTCCAAGGTGCGACGCCCATTTTCATGTATCTGCGGATCTCAGGGGATAGGAATTGACCGAGATACGAGTCCTTTGTGTGCCGCCGTTATAGCCCTATGAGATGATCCTCGTGTTTGTCAAGCATCTCAACGAGAGCGTGCGAGGACTGCGCATCTTTAGCGAGTATGTTGTCTCCCCGGTACGTTCTAGCCTTCCTTCTGGGTCGCTCTGCGATGGTATGATGCGGTGAAAGCTCGTTTTTCTAATGGAGTGTTTTTTTCATGTGCGAGCAGAATGTGGAAAAGACCGTAGCGATGCTGAGCGAGATCAACTCGTGGATTGACGAGATTCCGCCAATTCAGCAGCCAATGCGGTTTGGCAACAAGGCCTTCCGTACATTTTACGATCGCGTCACAGAGGTGGGTCAGACTGAACCGACCCGTGAAGCGTTGATAATATATTCTAACGCGCAAACCGCTTGATATATCTCCCACTTACTGCAGCGATCCAAGGCACTGCACGAGCAACTACTTTCTGAAGAGCTCCACGGTACCATCGTGGAGCTCATGGCGTACTTCAACGAGAGCTTTGGCAACCGCGTCCGGATTGACTATGGAACCGGCCATGAGACGAGTTTTATTGTGTGGCTTGGTGAGTTGGGAATCTGTATCTCTATTTTTTTCCGCTGGGAAGCCGTGGACTGAATTGTATTCTGTTGTCTGCAGTCTGCTTGCACAAGATTGGGTTCTTGAAGCAGGCGGATTTCCCAGCGATGGTGCTGCGTGTATTTACCGCGTACTTGTCGCTTATGCGACGCCTCCAAAAGCTCTACATGCTCGAGCCGGCAGGATCCCACGGCGTGTGGGGATTGGATGACTACCACTGCCTGCCGTTCTACTTTGGCGCTGCCCAATTGATCGGTGCGTACGACTCATTATGATTGTGGATCATCTCGCCCAACGAAACGTACTACGTAGTATTAATGTTTATGTGTGATGCAGGCCAATCCGAGTTCGTGCCCGAGTCGATCCACGACGACACGGTGCTGGAGAACCATTGCAGCGAGTATTTGTACTTTGACGCCATCAAGTTTATCAAGGAAGTCAAGTCGGGCTCGCCGTTTGCCGAGACATCGCCGATGTTGAACGACATTAGCGCGCTGCCGTCGTGGGAAAAGATCACGGGCGGCATGCTCAAGCTCTATGAGGGTGAAGTGCTCAAGAAGTTTCCTGTGATCCAGCATCTCGTGTTTGGCTCGCTGTTGCCGTCCACGTGGACGCCGACGCAGGCGCCGACGGATCTGTCGTTTGTGCCCGTGAGTACGCACCCCGGTGTCGGCGTGCGCGCACCGAATTTCGATCTGGAAGGCACGACAGCCAAGGCACCGTGGGTCACGGTCGAGACGTTGGCGGCCACGCGCGATACAAAGACGTCTCCGATCGCGCCCGCCAAGAAGCCGAGCCCACCGCCGCAGTGATCGTCTCATCTCATTTTGGAAAAATCGACTGGTCGTGGGTGGATCGACTATCCGGCGGTTCTGAAGCAATCAACTGAAATAAAGCATCTCCTCAGCTGCTCAAGCAGGTCGGTCCGGTCCGGTCCCTCTGTGGCGACGCTCGTGTTTTGTCCAGGAAGATGATGACGAAATCGTCCAACGAAGTCCGGGCTGCGTCACGGGCCACGCTGCTGTTTTTGTGCACAAGGTGAGTGCTTGACAAATCATGGACGGGTGGATTCAGTATTTTATTTTTTTATTCTCCCCTTTGCTAGTCGTTTGCCAGCACCCCGCCGTGTCGGCGTTCCGTTCGAGACGACTGGAGATGCGATTGTGGCCGACTCGGCGCTGACCAAAACGACCTGACGATGGCCACAAAACCATGGGAAAGGGCAAGCACAGCGAAGCGGCCGGACCATATCAGCCGGCTCGAGAACGGAATTTCTGGACTCGAGACAGCCGTTTGCATCCACAGTCTGGAGCCATCTCGTCCACGACCACGTTTCGGCGTGAGGCAGCCGTCGTTGGTCAGCTGAGCCGAGACCAACCCGACCCCGCGCCGACCCACCCTGACAGGCATTCCGGTGCCAAAACCCGTGTCGTCATGTGCGTCACGACGCATTCGGGTGAGTGGTGCATTTATGTGCATTCGGATGACATGTGAGCAGCGGTGGATGTCTCCAGTCCATTTCGCCCGTCGAGAATTATCGACATCCGTTTTCAAGCCAAACCCAAGCGGAAAATGGGGACAAAAGAATGCAAGGATCGAAATGCTCGCCGACATCTTGCTCGTCACGGACAAACCGCACCCCGTAGGTAAAGGACCAGGATGTTGTATATATGGGATGGTTAGATGCTAATTAAGGTGCGGCGCTGTCCGATACTGGTAGGCACATGCGCCGCCACAGTCGGAATACTCGCAGGTAGGCGCACAGTCCCCTCGCACGCAGTTCTACCACAAGCGAAGATCATACAGTACACTGCGTAGTGCATGTTGAGAACAAGTAGATGAAGAGAACTCGCATGTATCGATACAGATCCGTAGTGCGCCAAGTATTCGCGGTAGTGCTAGGCGCTTGCGGCAAGCGCCGACAGCCAATGACTTTGCGAGGGGCCACTCAAGACGCCACAAAAGGGCGTAGATCAAAGCGGTAGTTTCTTTCGGGATTTGAATGGTGGCCAGCGCTGATGCCACGGAGGGGCGTCGCCAGGACGGAGAGGGATGAGCGGATGAGCGAAAAATCCCCCGGGATGCGAATGAGGCAGACCGTTCACATTGGCACCATCGCTGTTCCTTCTTGCCAACGACAGGCGGATCCGTTCCGCTCCACTTCGAATGACAACCACGGACTTGCTCGCGTTGCCATGAGATCCTTCAGGCCAACGACTCACATACAGTAAAGCATACTGGGTTCAAGTTCAATTGTGGCTGTTTTTTTGGGCAAATACTCACCTCAACCGTCGCGTGACACGCATGAGCTGGCTCCAATCAGATCCACAAATAGACGAAAGGACAGGAGCTGACGTACTTCTGGTGCTCCATCCGAAACCTTTGAAACTTGATTACTATAGAACAGAAATAACTAGCGAGGAACCACTGGTTCCGCTCTGGTTCAACCAGAGTGGCAACACTCTCTCGGCAAGTGGGTGCACAGATGCGATCTGCAAGATAAATAACACTGGACTGGGCTTCACACTTTCTACATCGCAATGTGAAGTTGAAGGTATCCACGTTCAACCTCGACGTCCTCTAACTGCAGTTTGGAGCATTGGGTGTCTGGCACGCCATCGTGCCAGAGGATAATCAGTTGAGGCACTACTGTATCCTGGTAGTGGGTCAAACTTAGGAATACCAGTACTGTACTCCGCGCGCACGAGGCCCTGGATCATTCTCGATAGCGAGAGGGAGTCAGCGGAAAATGCAGAAGTCAGAAGAAAGAAACAACAGCTTGCCTGCATCGTTTGCCAGGCGCGTTTTCTGGGATCTGGAACCCGCCATCGCAAAATGACCTGTACAAATAGATGGGATCATTGATTTCGTGAGACTCGAGACTCCAAAAGGGTTAGGACTTTACACTTTGAAGTGGAACTGTTTCCCTTTGAAAGATACGCTTTTTTGTGAGAAAATTCGCTCGGGTCATCAGTGGTGCCGAAAACTGGTGGCTGGGTGGCTTCACCGGGAAACGTATGGCTGCGGCGGGCTTTGCGCAGCAAGAGACAAATCTGAACTAGCCGCCACGTACGTACGACCCTTCAGAATTTCCCGGAGAATGAAACGCTGCCGGAGCATCTCACGCAGGGTCAGAATGTGCTGAATTATCAAGTTTCTAACGGATCGAACTAGAACTTATTCTCTCGAGCACGTCGCCCAGTGAATTACCGTTTACTACACTGGAGTTTCTTTTTCAGAGAAAGGCACGGCTGCGGGGCTCGCGCGAGTCCTGCAGTCCAGCTTATATAGACCGCCGAGCTTCGCCTGTCCGCACTACTGTACTACGTAGTACGGGTATGTATTTCATACGGAAGAGTCAGTCCAACTCGCCCCGTCTCCTGAAGTGGTACCTAACAACAGTTGTTGTCACATTGTGATCTTGCACCTTTGCTCAGCAAAATCGCAGGGACTGTGGCTTCCTCAGCAAACTCAGCATGCACTGTCCCAGTTCGAGATTCAGGATTCAGTTTTCAGTTCGACCTACCCCTTCTACGTCAAACCATACAAATCCCAAGACAATTCTTTCCAAAGAGAGCTGGGTTGCGAGCGACAGGGCGCGAACATCCTGTTCCTTGCGGAACTTCCCAGACCACTGCGATATGCGAAATTTTTCTTGTTGTCGGCTCGAATCTTCTTCGTCCACCTCGTCAAGCGCAAGTCGGCTTTTGAATTGCTCATTCGTCCACCGCCTGTTCTGTCACGCATCTGACTGACTGAAATCTTTCGTCCGTAATCTTTCAATCGTAATTTACATTCCAGACCAACCCCAACCACCCACGCACGCAGAGCGACAGGGGGTTTGTGAAACCCCCTTTCCCAACTCGCTGGACCCACCCACCCGCCCTTGTGTCATTGGTCATGGGTTGGTTTGGCTGGCTGGGGCTTGGCGTCCCCTGAGGATTCAAGTGGGTGGCCAAGGGCGCGGACTGCATTTTCACGCGCTTGCTCTTGTCGTTCATTTTGGAATTTCCCTTCTTCCAAGTCGGCCTCCTCCTTCCCCCCCCCGCTTCCCCCCTCCCGTCGTTTTCGCGCACCTCCGCAAGATCGACACCATGGCTCCTTACTCTCCCGCGGAAGGCATTAGCAAGCTCGCGATTGACAAGAGCAAGCACTTTACGGAGGCGCTCCAGCAGGCGTTCAAGGCCGATGCCGACGACAAGAAGAAGGTTGCGGCTGAGAAGCTCTCGGAGCTGATCAACAACGACAAGGACATTAACCTTGCCGTTGTCGCGCAGCAGCTCCACGAGGCACTGATCGGCTCGAACGCCGATGCCAAGGTCGTGTCGGCGTACCTCGTCGACGATCTCATGCAGAAGTACGCCGAGCGTGCGGAAGCGTACATTGTGCCGCTGTTGGGCGATCTGCTCGAGCTCACTGCCGACAAGAAGGTCTTTGTGCGCCCGGCCGCCGAAGAGGCGGCGCTCACGATCATTGCGTCGATGAACACGAACTTTACGATCCGCGCGTTGCCGATTCTCTTCAAGGGCCTCGAGCGTACGGCCAAGTGGCAGACAAAGAAGGTCGCGCTTGACCTCATTGCCGAGCTCTCGACGGTTGCGCCGTTCCAGATCTCGCGCTGCCTGCCCGACATCATCCCAGTCGTCACGGACTGCATGTGGGACACGCGTAACGAAGTCAAGGTTGCCTCGAAGGAAACCCTGACCAAGGTCTGCCACGTCGTTGGCAACATGGACATTGAGCCGTTTATTCCGGCCCTTGTCAGCTGCATGGCCAACCCGACCGAGGTCGCCGAGTGCACGCACAAACTCGCGTCGACGACGTTCGTCAAGACCGTCGAGGCCCCGGCTCTTGCGCTCATGGAGCCGCTTCTTCAGCGTGCCCTTAAGGAAGGAAAGACTTCGGTCAAGCGTCAGGCTGCCGTCATTATTGACAACATGTGCAAGCTCATGGACGACCCGGCCGAGGCCCAGCTCTTCATGCCAAAGCTGCTCCCTGGTCTCCAGAAGATTATTGACACGGTCTCGGACCCCGAGTGCCGTGACGTCGCCACGCGCGCCCACCACACGCTCTTTGTCGCTGGTGGTGCCGTCGAAGTCTCGGAGGAGGACATGAAGGTCGACTACGAGAACATTCTTAAGATCGTTAAGGAGTCGGTCGCCGAAGATGCCGCCGCCAAGAAGGCCGAGATCGACGCTGTCACGCTGGACTACGTTGCTGGTATCTGTTTCTTCTTTGTCGTTGCGCGCAACTTCAACAAGATCACGTTCGAGAACCAGATTGGTCTCTACTTCAAGAACTTCCTCCCGGAGTGCAAGGCCGTCGCGAACACCATCCGTGACCGCTGCTTCCGTGAGAACAAGTCGATCTTCATTGAAGATGTCGACTGTGACGAGGGCAAGCCGGACCTCTGCAACTGCGAGTTCTCGCTCGCGTACGGTGGTATGATCCTGCTCAACAACGCTCGTCTGCGCCTGAAGAAGGGCCACCGTTACGGTCTCTGCGGCCCCAACGGCTGTGGCAAGTCGACGCTCATGCGCGCCATCTCCAAGGGCCAGCTCGAGGGTTTCCCGTCCAAGGACGAACTCCGCACAGTCTTTGTCGAGCACAACCTCCAGGCTGAGGACGCTGACCTCCCGGTGCTTCAGTTCATGTTCAACGATGACAACCTCAAGACGCTGCCCCATGACGAAGTCTCGGGCATGCTCACGAGCGTCGGTTTCACTGACGAGATGCAGGCTCAGTCGGTCGGCTCGCTGTCGGGTGGCTGGAAGATGAAGCTCGAATTGGCGCGTGCCATGCTTATGAAGGCTGAGATCATGTTGCTCGATGAGCCGACCAACCACTTGGACGTCAAGAACGTCGCGTGGCTCGAGAACTACCTCACGTCGCTCACGGACGTGACGTCGATCATTGTGTCGCACGACTCGGGCTTCCTTGACAACGTGTGCACCAACATCATCCACTACGAGAACCGCAAGCTCAAGATCTACAAGGGCAACCTCTCGAAGTTTGTTGAGGTCAAGCCCGAGGCCAAGACCTACTACGAGCTCGAGGCTGCGGCCTTCAAGTTCACGTTCCCGGAGCCGGGTTTCCTTGCTGATATCAAGAACAAGGGTAAGCCGATCATTCGTCTCACGAACTGCGCGCTCCAGTACCCGGGCCGTGACAAGCCGTCCATCAGCGGCATCTCGGTGACGTGCTCGCTGGCCTCGCGTATCGCTGTGCTCGGCCCCAACGGTGCCGGCAAGTCGACGCTGATCAAGATCCTCACTGGCGAGAACGAGCCGACGGAGGGTGCGGTGTGGAAGCACCCGTCGCTTCGTTTCGCTTACGTCGCTCAGCACGCGTTCCACCACATTGAAGAGCACTTGGACATCACGGCCAACCAGTACATCCAGTGGCGTTTCCAGTCGGGTGAGGACAAGGAGCTGCTCGCTAAGGAGACCCGTAAGCTTTCCCCTGAGGACAAGGCCAAGTTTAAGCTGCCGGTCAACTGGGAAGGCGAGAAGCGTGTGCTTGAAGAGATTGTGTCGCGCCGCAAGTTCAAGAAGAGCTTCGAGTACGAGCTCAAGTGGGAGAAGCTCCCGATCGACGAGAACTCGTGGGTGCCGCGTGAGAAGATGGAGAAGTGGGGCTGGGACAAGCTCCTCCAGATTGCCGATGATCGCGAGGCTGCCCGTGCCAACTTGCAGGCGCGCCCTGTGACGGCGCTTGCCGTGCAGAAGCACATGGACGACTTTGGCCTCGGTGCTGAGTTTGCGACCCACTCGCGCATGCGCGGTCTCTCGGGAGGCCAGAAGGTCAAGGTCGTGCTCGGTGCGGCCATGTGGCTGAACCCGCACATCCTTGTGCTTGATGAGCCGACCAACTACCTTGACCGCGACTCGCTTGGCGCGCTCGCTTCGGCCATTAAGGAGTTCAACGGCGGTGTCGTCATGATCTCGCACAACAACGAGTTCACGTCGGCGCTGTGCCAAGAAACGTGGAACGTCGACAACGGGCGTCTGTCGATTGATGGCCAGGTCCCGGAGGACAAGACCAAGATTGAGCAGAAGGACGAAGAGGAGACGATCGATGCCTTTGGCAACGTTCAGAAGACCAAGATTAAGCGCAAGCTTACGCGCAAGGAGATCAAGGCCAAGGCCAAGGCCAAGAAGGACGCCGAGAAGCGCGGCGAGTACTACTCGGACTCCGATGAAGAAGAGTAAGTGAGGACTTAAGTGTCCCTCACCCACGTTCGACTTGCCCCGAGATCTCCATTCGCAAGCAAGTCTCGCTATTTACTTCGCTGATGATAGAAATCTGTGGACCCCCGTGTCGCGTGCGCTGAAAGCTCTTCAACCTCCAAAACTCAAATAGAACTCTCCATTTCCACAATCACTATTTTTCCCCCTTGTTCACATGGTGTAATCTTTGGCTTGGATTACAGCGGCGTCTTGGCGGCGCGCGACGGTCGCCGGCACGTCCAAATGGAAAAACGCGTCATTGCCGCGCTCGTTGCGGCTATCAAGCAGCGCGTGCTTGACGGCAAAGTACACACACGTGGCCAGTGCAAACGGCGGCTCGCCAGTCGCCTTGCTGTTGAGCACGCCGCTCGTGTTGAGCGAGTTCTCCAAGAGCGTCACTTTAAAATGCTCGGGAATATCCTTCGAGCACGGCACCTTGTACTCCCACGTGCCCTGCGTCAGCAGCGCGCCTTCGTCCTCCGAGTACACGACTTCTTCTTGGAGGTAGAGCCCAATGCCCATGACAAAGCCGCCCTCAATCTGACCAATGTCAATGGCCGGGTTCAAACTAATGCCGCAGTCGTACACGATCTCAGCACTCGTAATGTTGATCTCGCCCGTGAGAATGTCGACTTCGACCTCGGCACACGCCGCGGCGTAGACGAAATAGTCAAAGACGTCTCCGTCGGGCATTGTCTTTTTGGGCTGCGCACCCGCAAAGAGACAGACGCCGTCGGCGTCCGCGAGCTGAACGATCTCGGCCCACGATTTCTTTGGGTGGGCGTCCTGGAATGGCTTGAGACGCTGCTTGAGTTTCAGGCAGCACGCACTACATAATAGAAAATGAGATATCTCGAGATCCGTTAGTTCTCTCTCTTTGGGATCATATTTGGACATGGGAAAAGACACGTACACGACAGACTGCGCGACCGACTCGGACGTAGACGAGCCGCCCGTGCCACTGGCGTTGGGCGTCTTGTCGGTCGACGTTGCGCGCACGGAAATCAATTCCATGGGGATCCCAAGTGCATACGCACAGGCCTGCGCCGCCTTGGTGTGGATGCCCTACATTAAAATCCAATAGTCAGCACTCTTGACCCACACCACTAGGACCATCTCCCCTCGTTACCTGTCCAATCTCACAGCCAGCATGCGAGAGAATCACACTGCCGTCGACGGCAAAAATCTCGACCCGCGAGCCGTGCTTGAGCCCCGAGACTTGTATGCCGTACTTTGTGGGCGTGCTCGCAATGCCACGCTTTTTCCACTTGTTGTTGGCGTTAAACACTTGGATCGCGGCCTCGCGCTCGTCGAGACGCGACGACACTTGGAGGCGATCCCAGACTTCATGGAAGCGCACGCCATTGAGGTGCTGTCCATACGGCGTCGTGTCGCCGTCCTTGTAGAGGTTCCGCTCCTGGACCCATCGCATGGGCAGCCCGAGCGTCTCGGCGACATGGTGGAGCGCGGCCTCGTACAGCATACGCGCCTGCGGCACGCCCGGTGCACGAAGCCACGTGCACGATTGCGTGTTGGTGCGGTAGAGAAAGGCACGGCACCGGAACGACGGCACGTGGTACGACGAGTCGGACCAATTCACGGCCATGTCGGCCGAGCCGCCGGCGCCGGCCGAGTCGCAGACCGCGTACCCGCAGTCCACGTCGAGGCGCAGATCCACGGCCTTGATGTACCCGTCGTCGTCAAAGCCAATGTCGTACGTGCCGCGCATGGGTTCGCGTCCACCGACAATGCGAAAGTCGGCGCTGCGGTCGTTCAGCACGCGCACGACGCACCGGTGCTTTTGCGCCGCGACCGCCGCGGCCATGGCGTTGATCAGGCCCCGCGTGAGCTTGCCGCCAAAGCCGCCGCCGGCGCGGTGCGCTTGGACCGTAATGTCCTTTTGCTTGACATTGAGCACGGCCGCGAGCTGGTTTTGCGTGCCGCCGGGGTCCTGCGTCGACGTCTCGACCAGAAATACGCCGCCCTCTTGGAGCGAGACGACCGAGACTTGTGGTTCCATGTAGAAATGCTTTTGCGCGCCCAGCAGCAGTGACCCATTGAGCGTGTGCTTGCAATGCTTGAGCTTTTCGCCGACCATGTCGTCGCCGACGTGGACCGGGTCGGTTTGCCCGAGCGTGCCGGCCTTGACCGCTTGGTCAATATTAATGATGGGCGTGTTCAACGACTGGCCATGCCAGAGCTGGTCGGCCGGCACGGGGCCGTACTCAACCACACAGGCCGCCGCGGCCTGTTCGGCAATCTCCATAGTCGTCGCCAAGACCAGTGCAATGGGCACGCCAATGCACCGCACGACGCCGCCCAAGGGAACGAACAGCAGCTCTTCTTTCGCGCCCGCCGACAAGTCGTTTTGGCCACGAATGTCGGACGCCGTGACAATGTCGACCACACCGGCAAGCGATCGCGTCGTGCTGTCCTTGTCGACACTGACGACCGTCGCGAGCGCCGAGCGGCTAAACACGATCGCGCCATACAGCGCGTTGCTCGGGAGGTCCGTGTCCACCGTGTAGTGGGCCTCGCCCGTGGCCTGCAGCTTGGCTCCGAGCTTGGGGATCGGCTGCGACACGGGCGTCGTCGCGTCGCTGGGCTTGAACGACTGCGTGCCCGACGAGACGCCGCGCACGAGCTTGGCCGGCGCCGACGCGACCGACGGGTCGGCCATTGCCGTGTCAGGCAGAACTGCGAGAAACGCCTTGTACAGCAAGTTTTTCATGACTGACAGGCGAAACGCCACAGAGCCAAACGCGTCACTCGCGCCAATCTTGCTGAGATCGTGCTCGAGATAGGTCTGCGCCTCGAGCAGCGTTTGCTGCGTGACGACACGGCCGCCAAGATACTTTTCCGTGAGCAGGAACCGCGACGGATGCTTGCAGACGCCACCAAACACGATGCGCGTCTCGAGACACACGGGCGGCGACTGGTCAATGCGTGTACTGATCCACACAGCACAGTTGACGTGGGAGTGGGCATTCTGCGGCCGCGTCGCGACCTTGTAACAGCTCAGTCGCTGGCGTTTGCCCTGGGTCTGCGCCGGAGAAAGCGGCAGTTGCAGGGCGAGGATCATGGTGAAATCACTCCAGGGCGTTTGGAGAAAGGCGTCAATGGCCACGTTCTCAGTACGGTCGAGCTTTTCATTCAGCAGCGTGAGCGTCGCGCCCATGCCCATGAGTCCAACTGCGATATCCGATACAAAACTCGGGTGCTCGCGACACAGACTGAGGTTCCCGGCCCACGTGCCCGAATTGCGGACTTGGTTATTCGCGACGCGTCCAATCAGCGTCGCGAGTTCATGGAACGCCGTCGCGTCCACGTCGTCGCTTTCAAATTGCGAGAGGAACGCACAGAGCGTCGTGATGGTCACGGCCGCGCCAATGGTCACGTGGTGCTGGGATTCCTCGATCTCGATCGCCTTCATCTCGGCGATATAGTTGAGTTCGACTTGGACCAGACTCTCGCTCGGGCGGTTGTAGGGCGCCGTGCCGTTGTAGTACTTGCCCACGCCGTGGGCCGTGCGGCCGCCCACAAAGGCGATTTGCGAGAGGCAGTTTTCCGTCAGCACGCTTTGCAGCTGCGCGAGCGTGAGCGGACGGTACCACTTGCTCAAGGTCTTGCCGTCGGGATCCAGTGTTTCAATCTTGAGCGGCAGCGGCTTAAAGTTGACGATAAAGTCGGACGGCTGAATGTCGCCCCCAGCGTCGTGCGGCGCCGCGTCGGCCAGCGACTGCGTGCGCGGCGGGAATAGATCTTCCAGCTCGAGATACGTCGAGCACTGCGTGTGCTTGCCGCTGCACTTGGCCTCGCAGATCGTCTTCTTGCCCGTCTCGACGCTGTCGACCAAGAGCCAGTCGTCGGCAAACTCGCACACCTCGAGTGCGGGCGGCAAGGTCTTTTTGTCACTGGCGGCCAAGGGAGCGTCACTGTCAACGTCTTCGTACGCGAGAGCCGGCGGTGGCGGCGTCGTCGCAAACGAATGGAAGGCTTCAAAGATGGGTCGGTACCCCGTGCAGCGACACAAGTTGCCGTCGAAATGGTCTTCAATCTCGCGCGTCGTGCGCGTTTTCGTGCGGCGCACGAGTTCATACATGTTCATGACCATGCCGGGCGTGCAAAAGCCGCACTGCGAGCCGTTGGCGTCGGCGAGCCGCTGCTGCACGGCGTGGAGACCCGTCACGGTCGAGCCAATGCCTTCGACCGTGAACACTTCAATGCCGTCGAGCGCCGCGACCGGAAAGAGGCAGGCGTTGACAGCGCGGAAAACCATATCGCCACTGCCATGGACGTTGGTGTTGGCATTCCAAAGAGGTGGCAGCTTTTCGAGCGGGCGGTGGCAGAGCACGACGGTGCAGGCGCCGCAGCCGCCTTCGCCGCACGAGAGCTTGGTGCCCGTGAGCTTGGCGACGTCGCGCAGGTACGTAATGAGCTTGAGGTTCGGATGCGGCTGCGTGAGCGCGACGCGGCGGCCGTTGAGCGAGAAGACGATCGTGTCGGCCCACGCGACGTCCATCACGGGCGGCGCCATTTGAACTTGTGGGGGAGACTTTGAAAGGGGAATCTTTCTCGAGTGACTGCCTTGGAAGAACAAAAAAGGAGATGGAAACGCTGCGGATCGTCGAAATGTGCAGAATGATGGTCAATCTTTCCTGGGGGACCAGTTCAGGAGGCTTGTGCTTGTATTCCGTGCGGTTCACACGAACCGCGGTTTAACCATAATAGAAGACCCCTCACCTGTGACGTGGTGCCAAAGAGCTGGCTGGAGTCTCCAGTCTGGAGTACTGCGTGAGCAGAATGCGAGCGCTGGTTGACGCGACGACTGGCGCACTTGTCGTAGCGTTCCTGACACACCACGAGCAAAGCGCACTCCGCTGTGTGTGCCGCCGATGGTACTTTACGTCTCCCATAATCCAGTACGCGGAGGGCGAGCTGGCGCTGCCCAAGAAGTCGGCGCTCAACATGGCCAGTCGTCGTTTCCAGCACCAGTGGACCCACTTTGTCAAGGCCAAGAATGACGCGCTGCTCCAAATCTTGGTGGAGATGTTGCCAGAGCAATCCAAGCAAGACACGTATGCACTCAAGATGGGGTTGTGCGGCTCGACCAATACTGGGGTTCGACCATCGTTTGAGAATGCCCATGCTCGCACGGGATACATTGTCGGCAAGATCAACCGATGCGGCAATCTCCCAGGCGTGCTGCTCACGCGCGAAATGAGCGAGCTGCGGTCCGATCTATTTAGCTTCAGTACCAAAACAAAGTGCTGGCAGCTCGCGTTGTACGGTGGCGGCCCTGGATACGATTCCATCGGAATGGTCAACCTGCTCGAGTTTCTGCGTGTGGACACAGACAACGTTCGCATCCACACCAATGTCTACGACAATGAACCAGGATGGCAAAGTGCCATCGAAAGTGTCGATACTGCGCTCCAATCACTGGGGCATCATAATGCATCCTGGTCTTTCAAGGCGTGTGACATCACTGAAGACCTCGAGGCGCCAGTAAATACTGAGGCGCGGATCGACGCGAACGCGACCGACCTCTTTGTGTTCGCATTCGTGTGCGCCGAGAATTTCCGGCTGTTGCGGGACACCAACTTTGCATTTTTGCGGTCGCTCTTTTCGGCGGCACGCGTTGGCAGCCATCTCGTGTTTATGGACTCGACCCATCGGCTGTGGCCCGTCATTTGGGGTGTCGCTTGTCAGACCGCGGTGTTCCGTGTCTGGGTGCCGCACGTGAGAACGTGCCACTACGTGCTGGTATTGAAGAAACTTCGAAATGATGAAGATCCGTCCGCCTTCCCGTTCTATGGCGAGGCCACCAAGAAGCTCGCAACGTTTGCGACGCACTTGAGCCAGCAGCTCGAGTATCTGGGACTCGCGAAGTGATCACACCTTCGTATCCCCAAATGTTTATGGTCGGTTTTTGGAGAGACACTAGCGTAACCCATGTTTATGGACGGTTTTTGGAGAAACCGTAACGCTACCAAGACTGGCGTTCAGCCGTAACCAAGACGGTGCTGACTCCGGGGGGTACGAATTGCTGTAACAGTCCAAATTGCGTGTGGCGTCGGCGACAAACTGTTTTCGGCCGCATCGGGGATTCTCTTGGCCACAGAAGAAACACAACGTAGTGACGCACGGGAAGGAGATCTCAAGACCATCAAGGGACTAAAAGACGCGTCCCCCTCCTTCTCTCCTCTCTCGCACACAGAGACGCTATCAACTTACCATTCAACGTAACGAGCCTTTTACACTGTACGTTTTGATGCCTACGTTCAATATTCGAGGAGTTCAGACACAGAGCCCGGTGTTTGCGTTGCATAACGTGATGCAAAAGGCGATGTCGCTATCCGCCGCTTGACGCGTTTAGCCCCCCCTCCGTTTAGGCCCCCTGCCTGGACACCAACTGAAAGTTTGCTTGTGGTATTTTATGTAGCGGTTTAGACCCCACCATGACCAACGCGTTGGTCGAGACGACCGTCCACGACGGCGAGCTCTCGCAGCAGCAAGTGTACATGCAGGTGATCCACAAGATGCTCACGGACGAGCCGCGCTTTGGCGCCGAGCCGTCGATCAACACGGCCATGGTCAACGTGCTCAGCGACGACTTGGCCTGCGCGGTCTTTGTGTCGTACATTACGCGCATTGCCGGCCACGACATCCAGAAGCACGCGATTCTGGACGGTCCACAACCCATCCAATCTCTGGAAGACGGCTCTGGAATAAATCCAGAGGATCAACAAGACGAGCCATTGCATGCCACCGACGAGCAAGAGGCCTCGCCCGAGATTGTCGCGTCCTACCGCGCGACCATGTTGCTCACGAACGACGACTCGAGCGAGGCGCTGCTCACGTTTCTCGGCAAGAAGAGCAAGCTCATTGCCAAGTGCATGTTCCCAATCTTCCAGCGGAACGCGCAAGGGATCCTGCGCCACGGCTGCCGCGTCATTGACCACTTGTTGCGACTCTATCTGGACGACGTCTACGAGGTCATTGGCCGCAACGCCGCCACGACGGCGCGCTACATGGACGCCATGCTGGACCGCATTGAAGACGCGTCCGTGTCAGAGGTCTTGCTCACGCTCATTTGCAAACCGCACAATGCCAACTTGCTGCGCTTTTACGCGTCGACGCCGCAGACGAAATGGCAGTTTTTCCGTGCGCTCGCCGAGTACAAGATCCTGCTCGTGCTCGCGCAGCACGTGTACGGCGAGGGCTTTTCCGAGACCCACAATATCGCGGCCGCCGACGTCTTTGTGGAGCTCGTGGATCGGCTCTCTGCCGATGAGAATGGCGCGCTGCTGCTGCAGCCCGCAGCGTACTGCCCCGAGTTGCTGGAGGGACTCATCCGCGTGGTCGTGGCGACCAGCAACAACAAGGCACAGGTTCCAGGCCTGAGCCACGGCCACGGCCAGCGCACTGCCGCCATGAAGTGCGTGCTGCGCCTGCTGCAGCGCAGCATTCTCGACAAGGTCCAAGGTCCGCCCACGAGTCCGTACCAGTCGTTTGGCTCGACGGTCGTGAACCTCTTGCCCAACCAGCTCATGTCGTTGCGCGACAAGATTTTCGAACTCGCAGAAAAGGACATGGGCAAGATGCTGCGGTACTTGATTGACAAGTACCAGGACCAGCAGAACATTGAGATGGATCTGGCGTCGCCCGACAAGCCGCTCCCGCAGAGCGCCGTGCGCCACACGGCCTACATTGTCAAGGTGCCGTTCACCGAGTTTCGGCTCATGCTCGTGGACGCGCTGGTCGAGATTGTGGCCCACAACCCGAGCACGCTCAGCGCCCACTTTGACGCGAACGTGTGGCGCGTGCTGCTCGCGTGGTTTTTCGAGTATGCGCACAACAATTTGTACCACGCGGCGTTTTACCAGCTCGTGTTTATCGCGCTCCGCACGGACAACCAAGTCACACTGGAGATTCTCATAAAAAAGCTCAAGCTCGTGACGGCGCTGATTGAGTATTATCGGGACGAGACAGTCAACACCAGCAACAAGGGTTATATCTTGCAGTGCTGCAATGCTATTCGGCTGCAGGCTGCGTCGCAGCCGCCCGATGCGTTTCTGCGGAATTTCCTCAAGTCGCACATTACGTGGCGCGGCTTTGAACCCGAGTTGCGCGCCCACACGGCGCGTATTTGCAACCACGGACTGGGCTTCAACGTGCCGCAGTCGATGCGTCCGGGCAGCATGTACCAGCGGGACACGTGGCAGACCATTGGTGAGACCAAGGGCATTGACCACGGGTCTGAGTATGCACGCACGCTGGGCTTTGTGGACGACGTGGCGTGGCCCGACGACAATGACGGCGACGACCTGTCGACCAACAAGAAAAAGAAGAAGAAGAAGGGAAAGAAAAAGGCACCGGCGGGTCAAGGGACGGGAGAGGCGACCAATGGCACCGAGGATGGTGATGGCGACGACGAGACGGATGGCGCGTCGTCCCTTGCGTCGTCGTCTACAGTCGACAACGGCCGCCACCATAGCAGCGTGGTGTCTTCTGCACCGAGTGACGCCGACTCGCAAGACGAAGACCCGTCGCACGACGATGACGAGCATGGCCACGGGAACGGCAATGGCGCCGCCGCCAAGAAGAGCAAAAGCAAGAAGAAGAAGAAGAAGAGCAAGAAGTAGAGGTTAGTCGAGGGCTCTCGCGGAATAGAACAGGCAGGCGTCAGGGTAGAGGATAGCGTAGGGTCATAGCAGCGCGAGGCTGGACAGGGTACAGGGCAGGCACTTGAGTAGACAGAGACAGCACCGTAGCACACCTTGTAGGTATAAAGAAAAGGAGGTCGATATTCTCCTCTCACGCTCGTGTATCATCGCCTCCACGTTCTTCGATGACTGTGGCGGTGGTGGTGGCCGTGGCCGCTGTCGGTCGTATCCTCCAAAATGTCGACGCTCTTGACGCTCGAGACGGCAAAGCGAAACTGCGGCGGCGTCACCAGCACGTCAATGTTAAAGTCGGGCGTGACGAGCTGGTACCGGTCGTTGGCGCGCACGGCAACGGCACAGAACGCTGCGAGCATGGACGCTACGTGCCACAGGCTGTGGAGGATCCAGTAGGTGGACGACGACGCCGTGAACCAGCAACTCAGCGCGATGCTGAGACAGACGAGACCGGCGATACCAAAGCGGCGATCAAAGTTGTTGCTGTGAAAGAGAAACGTTCGCAAGGCGCTGCACGGGGAAATATACGCGGATTAGAATCATGTGAGATAGTAGAGGACGGGGGCAAACGCACATGGCTTTGCCGAGTCCCATTCTCGCGGAGCCGACAATGACCTACGCAAATCAAAACCACTCAGTGAGTGCAGATATCGGGACAAGCTGTGTTCCCCTGTACGTACATAGTAGGCGACTGCTAGTGCACACTGGACGAGGCAGGCGCCGCCCAGCACGATCCACTTGATCGATGCCGATAGATTGTCGGCCGTCGTGAGCAGCACCATCGTCAGGAGGTAAAACACCAAGAGTCCTGCCTGTACATCCGTATCAGCCGGTGAGAAAATGAAGATAACGATGAGCCCACAAATGCTCACGCACCTTGAGCTGGTTTCTCGCACCCGACAGATGCACAATGAGCACGGCGATCATATTGAACGACAGTGCGGTATCCATACGACGGAGGTCGCTGAACCGCAGTGCACAGAAAAAATCAAAGTCGCACGCGTGGAAAAGCGTCGAGATCGTGGCAGTCGTGGCAAACAGAATGCTCTCGGCTGTGAATATGCATCACGATACGTTAGCGTCTCTCCATATATACTGGATGAAAGGTTCCGACGTACCATAGAGTTGCCGTTTCAGGCAGAGCCACGTCGCTGGAAGAATCGCGAGGTTGGAGGCCATCGTGAAAAAGAGTTGCGTACCCTTGTACGTGTGGTCGACCGAGACGGACTCGCACTGCTCGCCGGCGTAGCCATAGTCGCAGCGACACGAGCTGTAGCTTTTCGAGCTCGAGGTCAGCGTCACACCGCACTTTCCGTGGGAATTGCATCCGTCTTCGTCTCGTCGCGGACAGGCAAACGTACGCAGCGTCACATTCACAGCGAGGGGCACTGCCTCCCCTTCGCCCAATCCACGGTCCGGCTGGTCGGCCACGAGCAGTAGATACCAGACCCCGGTCTTCGGAAACCGCATGGGTTTCCACACGAACGCTTGCATGGCGAGACTGCCGTTGGTCGAGCTGTTCAACATGGTTGGAATCGGCGTCGCAGCGGGCGCTTCCGTCGATCGGAATTTATAGTCGAATTGGTCGAGCGTGGGCAGTGCGTCGACGCGAACGAACACCTGGAATGGCGATAGATTGGTCGTGGTCTCGACACGAAGCTCCACGGTTGCGCCCGCCAGACGTGGGTCGACGATCGCCTTGAATAAAAAGGCGAACGGATCGCTAGCGTTGTCGTCACGCACGGCGAGTTGAGCATGCGCGAACGTGGCGTCCAAGAATTGATCCGCTTTCTGGGCAGTCTCGCGTGTCTCCTCGAGCGCCACCGCCTTGAGTGAGCAGAGATCGATGCCAGCTAACGGCACTGCGCTGCTGCTGGATCCAGCGTCGCTCGCCGAGCAGTTGACACTTGCGTGGCTCATTTCTAGCGCAAAGGATGCGCCTCCGTGTTTCGTGCACGTCGAGTTGTCGGTCAGATTACCCGCGATAATGACCATCCAGCGACTACACAAAGTCAACACGTCAAACAAGGCTCTTGGTATAATATCGCCGATTGACGGTACTCACCCTTTGGGCGGCGCTGTGAATCGCATGGTCGTCGACCGGAACCCGGCACCAGGAAGAATCGACATCGACTGCATCAGTCCAGTCGAGTGGACGAGATCCGTTCGAGGAAGCTTGGTGACGTTGCGATAGCCAGTAAACACAGTCATTCGAAATCCAGCCGCGAACGTCGTCGATAACTACAATCCCACCATACATGAGTCGTCCAGAAACGGTACCGCAGATTCGTTGCCACCACGTACCGTCAACGTCATTTCCCACTGCAGCTGCTCCACTAGGAACGTATACCTGAGCGTCGGCCAGAGCGAGTCCACACAGCCTCCAGGGATACGGCTCGCTGGCTTGTAGTATGCGCTCGGAAACAAAGACGCATCCGCCAGCGGCGGTGGCGCAATTTCAAGCGCGGCCGCGGTCGAGTCCAGTGGGCAGCCGCTGGGTCGCGCTTCCGAGTGATTGCCAGCCAGAACAGCGTGCGGCTCACAGGACGCATAGGAAATGTTGAGTGAGTACTGAAACTCCGGATGGGGGTCGACAAATCGTGGTACCGAGTCGTGGAGCTGTCCACCGTGGAGCGAGAGATAGTAGCGACCAGTCTGATGGGCAAGGCCCAGGGAATTCGGTCAGTCCTTTCTTGGTGATCTCCGTCGTATTGCACATAAAAAGTGACGTACGCGAAGTTGTTCCACGAGCATCTCACCGCGCTCGGTTAGACTTGTGACCACACGCTGGTCGTGGTTCGCCTGCGTCGGGAACGCTCCGAACCGCAGGAACAGTTCCAGTACGGAATCGCATTGGTTCCCACAGTCGGCGCTGTCTGACGGTATGCGCGCGACGCTCACAGTCACACTGACGATACTGTCGTCCGCGACAAAGTCGAAATACTCGACGCCGTCTGAATGGAGCTTGCCATGCTGCAGTGAATAACCGTTCCATTAGAGCCGAAATGCAGAACGGTTCTGACGATCAAACGCGGAATAGTTACCAGTAGATCGTTATGGAGGCGGTATAAACTACTATCGTCAGCAGTAACAGCGGATAGTGTCGCGATGGTTACGAGTACCAATAGACTGGCGACGGCTGGAACAAGTCGAGTCGAAGGATGTGCCATCAGAGCGCGAGAAGAACGGTTCCGCGGGCGAGAGCGATCGCGACTGGCCGTAGCGTGGCGGTCGTCACAGACCGCCTATTGCCTGTGGCAGGTTTTGTTCGACGCATTGCGTGCCTCTGGCAGCTCCTAATAAGCCAGCGCATTTCGTTTCCATTGCGCGTCTGCATTTTTCTTTCTTTCGAGCGGGCGATTTGCTTTTGTTCCACGGGCATGTTCGGCGCACGAGGACGGAAAAAATCTGTTTCTCCGAGAACACTAAGATAAGATATATATATGTGAAATGGATTCATGAAAGTTACTAAACGAATGTAAAATATAGATTTGGGCGATTCCTAGGGTTCCTAGGCTTCCTCGGCGACGGTCGCTTCGGCTTCGCTAATCTCCGTTTCGTTCGCAATGGTGATGGCCTTGCTCTTGTTCATATCTTTGAGCCCGATCGCCGGCTGAGCGGCATTGAAATTGGGCCCGAGCACGTCCACGCCCGTCACGGGCGTACACATGCGATAGCGGTCGTTGCGGCGAAAGCCAATGAGGCACGCGGCCGCGACCATCGCGCCTGTGTGCCAGACGCTGTGGATCTATTCGATACTGTTCAATTAGAATCGATCCGTAATGGATGCACATGGAAACGTGTACGTACGATCCAGTAGTTGGTCGGCGACGATGTGAACCAGCAGCCGAGCGCCGTGATCCAGAGCACAAGTCCGACGATACCGTAGCGCGGCTCAAAGTTGTCGCTGTGGAAGAGAAATGCCTTGAACGCCCTGTTCATATCAGCGATAGCCTACAGTTAGTACTGTGGGTCCCCTCTTGCGATGGACGCCACGTACGTCATCTTGCTGAGCCCCATGCGTTGCGAGCCGAGTACAAACTGTGACAAGCGCCGAGTGATTAGTTCCGTCTACGAGAGGGATCAAGCTGGTTCGAACGTACGTAGTAGACGAGCGTGACAGAAAACTGGAGGGCGCAGAACGCACCGATGACGACCCAGTTGACCATGGATGTCGCGTCGTTGGTCGCGAGCACGATCGTCAAGATCAGCAAGACCACTTGGATACTGGCCTGAAATATAGTACGGTCAGAAATCGTCCGATTGCACATAAACGAGACACATCAAAAACCTTCAAAATCTCACCTTGGCTTGCTTGCGCGCGCCCGAGAAGTGGACCGAGAGCATCATGATCATGTTGAACGAGAGCGCAAAGTCCATATCCTGGAGGAACTTGTACGGGAACAGACACATGACCTCGACGTCGCACGCGTGGTACACGGCCGACGTGAGCCCGGTCATGAAGAACAGCACGCTCTCGACTAGCAAGAAAAAGGAGATCAGTCATCCACTCAATCCACTGGGTCCTTTCCTACGTACGAAAGAGCTTGCGACGACAGCTAAGAATCGTCACGGGCAGGATCGCGGCATTCGAGAGGATGAGCAAAAAAATCTGGTGGGAGCGGAATGTCGCGTCGAGCGTGAGGGTGTCGCACTGCTCACCGCCAAAGCCATAGTGGCACGAGCACGAGCCATAGTGGAGCCCACGATAAGTCTCGGCCAACTCGCAGTCACCGTGGCCGCTGCAGGCCTTTTCGGCGGGACACGCAAACGTGTGGAGCGACACGTCCATGGCCCAGATGCTGCTGTTCTTGGCGTCGGTCTGGCCGGGCTGTACTGTAAGCGCGGTGTCAGCGATCACGACGATGTTCCACAACCCTGTCTTGGGGAACACAATGGGGCTCCACTTGTACTGGAGCACTTCCAATGCCCAGTCGCTCGACGTGTTGTCGGCGCGCGTCGCATCGCTTGCATTCGACGAGTTGAAGTGGTAGTCAAACCGCGTTGGCGTCGGGTAGCCATTGACGCGCGCGTAGACCTGGAACGACTTGACGTTGGCCGTCACGAGTGCCTCGACAATCAGATTCGCGCCTGCGTAGGTCTTGGACACGTCCACGAGGTACCCAGCGACGGGTTGTGTCGTTGCTGCAGTGCTGCTGTCGTCGCCGCCACCCTCGATGGGGGCATCGGCCGTAAAGTCCGTATCTAGGACAACGCCCTCTTTGTACGGGTTGTAGCGGATCTCATTCAGCGGCTCAAAACCTATGAGGCACAGATCAATGGGCGAGAGGTTTGCGTCTTGCGTGGCGACGACGGCGCCGTCGGTTTGACTGCAGTCTCGCGTATGCTTGGCCACAAACCGGAACGCCACGCCCGTCTTCTTATCGCAAGACGAACGGCTGGGCACACCGCCTGACACCATCACCATCCATGGCCTACAAGCGATCGTGTGAGGACTTTACCGATGGTCATACTGTGGAGTGAATATACGGGCGTACCCAGTAAGCGGTGCGAGCACGCGGAGGTCGACAGACCGTTCTCTGTCGCCGCGTTTCACCGTCACGTTTTGCGAGAACGCTCCGTCTTCTAAAGCTGCCGGGTCAAGCACGTTGGCACCGGCGCTGATCGACATGTCAAGAGTGGAGGTCGTCATGAGCTATAGAAATGGGGCACAGAATACAGTCAGCGTCCGCTACATACTACATTATCCCTGCGTACAGCCCCCTGACCGTCAGCACTAGGTCCCACTCGGCAGTAGGCACGTCGAGCGAGTAGTAGAGAATCGGACTGGCGCTGTCCAGGCAGCCCGTGGTGATGCTGTCTCCTAGATAATTGCTCGCGACGTCCTGCGTCGTCGGTGTCACAAGCGGGCTTGCCTTTAAGACGGGGATTGAACACGTGGCGCCCATGCGGCTCAGGTCCGAGCAGCCAGAGTAGACGACCGTAATAAAGTAAAACAACGGCGGATTCGCTCCGACAAACGCTACGAGAGAGCCGTAGAGACGCGAGCCGACGAGCATCGCAAAGTACCGGCCGACGCGCAGGTTCTGGATCGTGATCGCGTAGTAGGGCGTCGAGTCGGTGAGAGCGGCCTGCTGGTCAAAGTCGCTGGTCGTTGGGAAGGCGCCGTACTTGACGAGCAGCGTCGGCCCGGTCATATTGTCGTCGAGCTCGCCGCGGTCGACTGCGAGGGACACGTGGAACGCCGTCTCGGTCACGTCAAAGTCAAAGTACTCGACGCCGTCGTACCGCACCTTGCCGTACTGTGCACCAGAGAAGCCACAAACTCAGTGCAAGTCAGTTGAGTTATGCAAAGACAAAAAGCCTACCACAAACTCTCGCCACGATCGAACGGTGGGGCTCGGATCGGCGTGGGCTGTCTGCATCGCCGTCACTAGCAGCACGAAGAGACCGAGCACATAGCACACCTTCTGCATACTTGTCAGCCCCGCAGTTCTTCGTTCTCTTTTGGTCGTGGATATCCAAAAGTGCGGGACAACCGAAGCATCGCAGAGAGAAGGGACTGACTGCCTTAGCCCTTTTGTTCTTTCCCTGCGATGCACGACTTTGCATCCGACTTGAACTTAAATTCCTTGTCCAGTGAACTGGACTGCATTGCTGGATTTGCTATTACTCATCATCCACGAGCGAAACCGTCCCGTGATTCTCGGGCATCGGGCGGGCCCGCCCAAGCGACGCAGAGACATGCAGGAATGATCCGCACGAAAGGCCGTTTCCTACCGAAGGGTATCAGCTCATGGTGTACAATACGGTACGAAGGGATCCGTGTCCAACAGGCTCTTTACCATCGTTCACAAGGAGGAGTCCTGGGTCCTCCTAGTATAATACCACCACCACGAGAACCATGACGGGGATTGTCACAGCCGTTGGCGTTAACCGGAGGGTTCAAATGTCTGATGGTCAGTCATTAATACAGTACCTAACCATGTTGAAGTCCGACCTGATTCTGAGGCCATATCACTTTTATCAGAGACCGTCACTGGGTTCGTTACACTTTGCTCTGAAACGACCACACGTCGGGGAGTGAGCGCCTTCCCCACAAACAACACACGTGAGAGCGCATGTAAAGTCACTGCGAGAGAGAAAGAAATACAAGGAGATCCAGCGATCCACACCATGGGCAATGTCGCGTCGGGGAACCGCGACACGTCTGTGGGCCACATTGACATTTACGACATTCCAGACGCGTCGCCGTTTCCGTCCGACAGCCATCGTCACGGCAGCAGCCGTTACGTGACGACGATCAACGAGTCGCGCGACGACAGCGAGTCGCCGTCGCCGGCGCGCTCGTCGCGGCGGCTCGTCCAGCCGTCTTCTCCTAGTGGAAAGAAGCCGCGTGGCGGTGCCCACTTGACTTTGGCGATTGAGGAGACTGTAGCAGAATCCCCACCGCCACCAAAGCTCCAGGCACCGTACTCGCCTCGGAACGACGCGCAGCTCGGTGGGTACCCTCCAGACTGCGGCACGCACGAGCACAAGTACCTGTCGTACGCCAAGGTGCTCCACGAGCGCGGCCAGACCCACCCCATGAGCGTGTCCACGACGCAGGTCGATGCCGTGGGCAATCCCATCCCCCTCAAGTATCCATTGACGACCGACTTTGGCGCCCATGCGTTCCACCGACTGCCAACCGATTCGTTCGTGCTGAGCCAGTACGGCGTCGGCATGACGCTCTACTTCAAGTACCTCAAGGTCATGACCTGGCTCTTCTTTCTATTGGTGCTGCTGAGCGCACCCATGCTGCTCATTTACACGGCCGGCGGTGCGCAGTCGCTGCGTGAATTCCAAATGCTCGCCAAGCAAAACCTGCCGGCCGTGTTGGGCATGACGACCGTTGGCCACCTCAAAGACTCGAGCAGCGTGTGCGACCAAGTGCTCACCAACCACGTGCTGTCGCTCGCGTGTCCGGCCGGCGAGATTGGGTTTATCAAGGCCGTGTACTCGGCCCACGACGCGCAAGGCTCCTGTACATGCCCCGAGAGCAACAAGGTCGCCGAGGGCAACGGACGCTGCCGCGGCCGCCCCGTTGAATCGTGTGCTGGCACCTACAATAACTGTACGCGCGTGTGTCCGGCCGACGGCTTTGGCTGCTTCTTGGGCGTGCACCCCGTCTCCAAGTGGGCCTGCTGCGCAACGTCGCTGGACGCGGCCACGCAATTGCCCAGCTTTGACGGCATGCGTATCCGCGCCACGTCCGGATGCGACGCGCCGAGCATGCAGACGATCGTGAATGGACTCTGTCTCGGCAAGAAGAGCTGTGCGTTCAACGTGAGCGAGGCACTGCGGTACAAGTGGAAGACGGACGCGACTACGGGTGCGACCTGTCCGTCGCCACGGTTTATGAAAGGCGAGTACTGTGAGATGGCGATCCAGGACGAGAGCGATTTTACGCAGTGTGGCGATGACCAACCACTGCGCGGACTCATTGTGTATGCGCGGTGCTTTACGACACGGATCGATCTCAGTCAGGAATGGAGTCTCCAGATCATTGGCTGGGACTCGATCAGCGTACGTGTTTTGGAAATGGCGGGGGATTTCCTATAGACAGAACTGACGCACAGTGTGTGTGACTGTAACCAGCGCAAAGACTTTTTGGGGCTCGCCGTGGGCTGTGACATTGCCTGCAGCGTCTGCTTCTTCGTGGTCGTGCTCTGGATGAAGAGCAAAGAAAAGGAAAACGTCGCGCGCATCAACAAGGACCAGATCAAGGCGCTCGATTACACGGTGCAGCTCACGCACGTGCCCGCCCACGACGACGTTGACCAACTCCGCCTGGACGTAGGTGTTTTCCGAAAATTAATTGGATTCCCAATTCTAATTGGGTGATATTTTGCAGATCAAGACACACCTCGAAACGCTGCTCTCGAACGCGCCCACGTGTGCACGCGACCTGGACCGCATCCGCATTGCCGACATTCAGTTTGGCAAGAGCACGTCGCGCCATTTGGAGCTGCTGCGTGCACGCGGCGCGGTCGTGCGCAGCCTCGAAGTCGCGCAGACGCGGCTCGACAAGGTGCAGCTTTTGGAGAGCCGGCTCGCGCCGTGGCACTTTACGCGCAAGCGCACGCACGCGGCCAAACTCGCGGCCAAGTGGGAGCGTAAGCTGCAGCGCTGCAACGCGCAGCTCGAGCGCTGGCAGGCCACGCACCAGACGCGCGCCAAGGCGATTACGGCCTTTATCACGTTTGAAGAGGAAGAAGGCGTCCATCGGTGTCTCACCGAGTACCCGGAATTGGGCTTTTTCTACCGACTCTTTCAGCCACGCCACAAGCGGCTCCATGGCAAGCGGCTGCGGTTCCGCGCGGCGCCCGACCCGACTGATATCGTCTGGGAGAACCTGCACCATCCGTACATGGAGAGACTGCTCCGCCAGTTTGTGAGTACTAGTATCCGTGGAGGAATGGGTCCTACCGTGTAAAGACTGACTGTATGCCAACATAGATTGTCGCGCTCGTGACGCTGGCCGTGCTATTTCTAAGCTTTCTCCTCATTCTGTTGGCCAAGCTTCAAAAGACCAAACTCGAGCGGCAGTTTGGCCGACCCAGCAACTGCCCCGTGGGTATGACCAAGGACGCGGTCGCGGACGACGAACGCCAAAAGCTGATTGGCTTGGTGCCGTACAAGGCACTGGTCGAGTGCTACTGCAAGAACGTGCTCCTGGAGCACTCGTACCGCTTCATGACGCATGTTGCATTCGTGGATCCCGTGACACAGGCGACCCACTTGTACTGCCAGACGTGGGCGACGTCCTTCATTTCGACCCAGGTCCTATCCTTCATTTCCGTGTTTATGGTCGTGTGCGTCAACGTGCTGCTCGCACGCATCCTCAATACGCTCGTCGCGATGGAAAAGCACCACACGCAGTCGGGCCAGGTCGTGTCGCGCATCACCAAGGTCTTTCTCGCGCAGTTTGGCAACACGGCGATTCTGCTGGTCATCATCAATGCCAATCTCAACTACTTTCTTGACGATCCCGACGCCCACGCCAATGGCTTTGGACTCGGCTCACTAGAGATTTTCAATGGCAAATACGCCGACTTTTCGCCGGCCTGGTACGCCGACGTCGGCGTCTCGCTCATGCTCACGATGGTCGTGAACACGTTTAGTCCGCACGTCTACGTCGTGCTCCACTACCTCTCGCTCAAGTGGAAGCGGTTCCGTGACCGCGGGTACTCGCGCGACGTGACGCGCACGACGCAGGACACGCAGCGCGACCTCGAGGTGCTGTACCGCGGCCCCAAATTTGACCTCGCGGCGCGGTACGCGCAGAGTCTCACGTCCATCTTCATTACGTATCTGGTACCGTCGTTCTGTCCCATGGGTTTCATCTGTGGGGAAGACTGACGCTGTTGTGGTCTCGTGTAGTTTTCAGCGGGCATGCCGTTGCTCCACTTTGTGGGCTTTGTCGAAATGATGATGACGTACTGGGCCGACAAATTCAGTACGTCATACGTCTCACGCGTCAACGCATCGGCTTATATGGATCTCGTCTCATCTCTCTGCTTTGTAGCGTTTCTTCGCATTGCGCGGTCGCCGCCGCTGTACGACGCCAAGGTCGCGACCGCCGCTGGGTCCTTACTCCCGTACGCAGTCGTGCTCCACTCGCTTGTCGCCATGTGGATGTTCTCGAACGAAATGATCTTCCAGTCGGTACGTTCTCGCACTTCTCCCTGCTCCTTCTCGTGCACATAGTACTCACCGCTCTTTTGGATCTGCATAGCCGAGTGACATTCTCGAGCAGCTCGCCAACGACGACGTGATCGTGGGCGACGGCATCCCGTCGTTTGAGGTCGAGCGCGGCCAGATCTTTGGGCGCGTGCTGCGTCCGCAGGTCGTTGTGCTCTTCGGCTTTTTCGTCGCGTTTGGCGCCGTGCTTGTTGCGCGTGCCGTGCTCTTTGGCTACTTTCCATCATTGGTCAAGAGCGTGTGCCCACTGCTCACACGGTTCACGCAAGAGACCAAGGTCGCCAAGGGGCTGCCCAACTACTTTGACGCCATGCCGACCAGTATTTTGCGGGACAAGCTTACGACGGCCATGCACGTCAAGGACGCACTGCGGGCCAAGTACGCCGAGGCACTCGCGCGTCGAGAGGAAGCACTCGCGGCCGCAAATGACAGGGCCGACTCGCCACGCAAGTCGCCACGGCGTCGCAATCGCCGCACAATCTCGGCGGCCGAGCAGTACCTCGACCACAAGTGGATCGTTGGCTGTCCGTCTTATGGTGCGTGGCGAATTTGTTTGTGCATACTTTGTTGTTGGAACATGGCGGAGTGACATTAGCATATAGCGATCCAGGACAACAAGGATTACGTCGAGGAGCTCGCGATCGATTCGTACTTGAGCGACGGCGTGCCGCTCGACCGCTTCTTCTGATGCGAGAAGTCAAAACATGCATTCATGTCAAAATGGCTCCCTTCTATCACACTACCATCGTCGGAGCAATCGTGCGGCGATTTCTTGGATGCGCGTCTTGGCCTGCACATTAACATCGTCAGCCCTATTCTAGGAACATGCACAGTACTGAGAGACAAGCGAGTGCGAACCTTCGAGTTGTAGCCGTACGCAACTGCATTCATCGCTCCCTGTTGATTGTGACGCAACCATCCGAGAATTTAGTATGTCCTCTCCTCACTCAAGAAACCCCTCACGCCGAATTCTAATACCTGCAGCGGAGTGAAAAAGCTCATGAGATAGAGCATCGCTCGACTGAGTTCGTGGTCGCGAGAGAACGCCTGCGGTAAACTCATGCCAAATTCAAAGGGATATGAACCACGGGCATGTATGCTCGGTCGGTATCTGTTTGTACGCACCTGATAGAGAAAGGCAAATGCTCCCCACACTATGGAGAGGAAAAAGACCCAACTGTACGCCATCATGCGGCGCCAGATGCGGTCCTCCATCTTGGTCGAGATCACGTCGTTCTATAGCAGAGCAAAACACAGTTTCTTTTAGATGATCTCCTCACCGCATAGCATGGCAACGGAAGGGAGCCAAACAGACCAGTCGATAGAGCAGCGCAATGTAGGTGGCGAGATTGTGGAGAAACACGAGCAACACGGGCACGTAAAACAGAAAGAGCTGCACGTGGAAGCCCGCCTCGGACCAGTCGTAGTGGCTCCACGAGCGGAACCAGCACCACGGACGGCCGCTCTCGCCAATCAGCGCAAACCCACTGAGCTGCTCCACGCCGAGCTGGAACAAGGTCTGGACACACACAGACTGTGAGACGCTTGATTGCAAACCGGAACCATTGAGTGTGACCTACCGTAGCTGGGATGCCCCACGCGAGCAGGTGGTACCGATGCTCGTAGAGCTCTGGATACTTGCACCGCCGACCAAGAATCTGGTAGAGATGGAACGCGAAACACGCTGTCCAGAGATATGACGCCAGCGAGAAAAAAACCAACAGGTAGCCCTGGAAACCCCACCACCAAACGCCAGCACGTGAGCTGTGCCTCAAACTCTCCTGTCAAAAATGGGGAAACCAAAAACAAACCTGTGTGCGGCAGAGTGGGCCAGTTCTCGTGGTCTCCACGGGCAGCCACAGCGTGAAGAGCCATGCGATCGCTGCGCCGGCGTCCGAGACGTGCAGGCAAAACAACACCCGGCGTCCGCAACGTCGCGACTCGACGAATACAAGAAAGCTCACAATCATCGTGGTGGATGCGACTAGCGAAAGGATACTCGCGATGGCTACGAGTGTTCGCGCCGTCGACAGCTCGAACTCGGAGGCGGCGATCAGAGCGCGGGTCTCCGCGTCCGCGACATCGTTGGCTTCCATGGTACCTGCCGCGTCGAAGTGTTCGAAAATCGACCGCCTTCAACTGCTTGCGACCTTTCATACACACCAAAAGATACGGGTTACGGGGGTTACGCATGCTTTGGACAACGAAGCGTATCCACCTCGGTAGTGGCTTCAATTATTTCATTTCTCGTGGTGATTGTCGCCCACAATTATCTATTTACCGCCCTTTGCGCGCTTCTGGAATCATCTCGGCCTCCCTGTGACATCATAATCATTCAGGACTCCAGTCAGTACCAAAAACCGTCAGCGATCTGTGAGCATTTCATCTCGACGTACCAGGGGTTGATACGGCTGTCCGAGCCATCATCTTCGTCCCACACGACACGCAGCGCCTCCCACGGTAGCAATCCGTTGGCACCGAATGGAAGCGAACCGGCAGCAATTCCGCTATAGTATTCGCCGGGGTAGCCCTTTGGGTCTCGAAACAGCATCTTGAACTTCTCGCCACAACGCCACGTACGAGCCACGGCTGCCTCGTACCGCTTCACATCAACTATGTACTCGGGCAGTCGATTTTCGAGGCGAAGAATGACCTGGAGCTCACGCTTCATCGGCTCCGCATCACTCGCCTCGTCAGCAGGTGAAAGGGATGGAGACGCTTCCTCGTCGCTTGCGCGCTCCTTTGATTCGTTGCTTGCTTGTGGCTCGTCCTTGATCTCTTCCACGCCATCGGCAACGGCCTTTTCGACGATCCGCAGCTCCTTGTTGAACTTTTTCAGTTGTGCCTCGGCCATTTCGACAACATTCTGAGCGAGCGGAGGCAGCGATGGGAAACGGCCTTCGCAGAACAACATGCAATTGCTCGAGATGAGTCGCACATCGGCCATGAACTGGTCGCCCTTCTTGTACTGATTCGAGCGCGCCTTGGTCGTGATTTTCCCCAGGTCCATGGGATGCGGAATGATTTCCTTATATTCCGGAAAGTCACGGGCCGAAACAGGTTCCAAGAACGGGCCCGCATCGCCATGAAGCTTGACCTTGGCGACGACTCGCTGCAGGATACGTCCCAGCCGCTGGAGTGCCGATGGTTGAGGGCAGAGCAACGCTCCCGGTTCACGGGTCGTGATCTCTCCCTTGAGTTTGTCTTCAGGTCGGAGGGTGAGGAGCGCGTATGGATCACCACCGCCATGGTAGTAGGAGGCTTCTTCAACGCGACACAGCAGCGTCTTCTGTAGCACTGGAGGGTCACATTTGCGAGCGAATCGCTTTTTCTTGGCCTTCATGTCTTCTTTCACGGCCTGGTTATGTCCATCTCCAAAGTACACCACGTGTCTGCCGATCTCGGGAATATAGTTTCTGCATTCCTTGGGGCGCAGCTTGATCCACTCTTTTCGGTCGAGGTTCGCAGAAAGATCCACAAAGGCTTCGACGTCGATGCACTCGGCGAGGAAGAGGTGAAGCAGGAAAACCAGCTGCGATATCGTGCGAGAGCCTTCTAGCGACAGTCGCCATTCACGGCGCTTACGTTTCCAGCTGGATCGAATGGTGTCCACCCCTCCGAGGGAGCTGAAAATGGCAGCTTCGAGTTCAGCGATGATCTCGCGGAGCTCAATAGCCGTTTGGGCCGCTTCAATCCGAGTCTTCCACGATGCAGAGATGTCCCAATCAAGAGACAGAATCTTCGCGAGCGTCACGTACTCGTTCATCCGCAAGAGCATGTGTTTCATGACCACAGCGTTCGGCGTGTGCTCTTTAGCGCTGAGAACAAGCTTGTCCTTCGGTTTCACATCTTCACCAGGAAGCGGAAACAAATTCAATGTCAGAACTTGGTCGCTTCCCCAGAACTGCGAGTCGCCTGACTGGGAAGGGTCGACCATGTCGCGGACCAAATCCGCGTTGATATGCTTCAGTTTGCCGATGAGATCGAGTTCGCGGATGCCCTTCGGGTTGAGCCAGTCAAGCAACCCTTCCAGGGTTTTTTGCTCTGTCACTGCAATGAATTCACCCGCCTCGCTCGTCTCGATGAATAGCCGCTGTTTGGAGTCGTCCTTGAATACCCAATACGAGTTGTGATACCTATCCCTGCCAAGAGGGGACTCTCGAACAATGACCTAAGCAGGTTGACAGCATGTTAGATGCTGACGCTCGTACTGTACACAAATTCCGAACACGCAACTCACCCCTTCCAAGGCCATCCGCGTCTCCTCATCCAGAATCTTGCGTTCTCTTTGCCACTCCGCTTCTTCAGTCGCCTTCACCGAACGAAGTTCCTCGTAGAATTCGGCGATGAACGGGTGTTCTTGCTTCACAGCATCGGAGAAATGATTGTTGGCGTTGGGTTCGATTCCCTTCTCGGCGCAGTCTTTCTTGAACGCCACCTCTCGTTCCTTTCGATTACGTTCCGCTTGCTTCCGACGAGAATCGATCTCGCCCGCCTTTCTTCGGAACTCTCGATTCACCTCGAACTCACGCTCTGCTTGCGATTCGATGTGCGATCTATGAATTAAAAGTGAGTATTTCAACGGGGTCCACGACAAAGGAAGCAGTGGCTACTTTCTCACCTTACGCTGTCGAGCTTTAGAAACTCGGAACACATCCACGAGAGGGCACCGATTTTGAATGGGACTGGCAGCTAAAGATATAGCAACGCATCCCGGTCAGTCTCAGTCCAATATAATTTAAACAGTGCCGAGACCATACCTGATAAAACTCGAATGCATAAAGGGCATGCACGATGTCGACAGAACTGGGTCTTGCGCGATCGTCTGTGTCCAGAGCACGTACAGTGCTCGCAATTTCGTGGGATGCTTCTCGCTTGGCCTTGTTCGCCGTGATACGACCAGCGACAAGACGCTGATAGTCTTGTTCAAAAATGTCGGACAGTGCCAGTGCTGCTTTCCCGACTTCGGATTCCTCCGTGTTGAAAAAAACGGCATTGTCCCAAATGAGACGCACATCCGCCGCAAATACTTCGTGTCCGTTCTCGCACTCGTACAGTCCGTCGTCCATCTTTTGCTTCACAGTGCCAAGATCCATCGGGTTCTTGATCACTTGCAAATAGTCTTCGAGACCTTTACTCTTGACGTCGACTGGTACGTTGAATGGAACCGAATTATTCTGCATGTAGAGAGTCTGCCGCACGATCTCGCACCCGACAAGTGGCTCAATGCTTCCGATGCTTGCGTCCACACCCAAATCTTTCGCCATTAGCTGGCGAAGAATGTCCTGCCACGTGACTGCATTCAGAAGCTCGATATACGGCCGTTCACAAATCCCGTACGTGCGCTCTGTGTTGACGAAAAGATCCGCAACAGTTGTACTCCCTTCGACGACGAGGTCCTCCATCGGCGAGACAAACGATTTTTCTGAGAGAATAACTTTCAGAAATGCCATGAAGATGTGGATGAGCGTGATGTCGGTCTCGCCCTCTTTTTTCGATGTGATGCACGCGGTCAATGCGTCGAGCGAGATTGGCTCGAGGGTGATGAAATCCTTGAACGTGCTGATCGTCTGCCAGGCGACAATCATATCGCCTAGCAAGAAACCATTCACACACATCCACTGGGAGGGCTTGACTGGGAATCCTGGAGCGGATAAGACGCCATCTTCTAGGAGCAGCTCGGTGTCTTCGATAGGATAACGTCGCTCTTCTTCTTTCAGCTTGCGTTCTTCATCTTTCTTGTCCTGAACTTTCCGCCGCTCTTCCTCCTGTTGTTGTCTCTTCTTTTGTTTCTCATCCTCGCGACGAATCCGCTTCTCTTCGCGTTCCGCCATATCCCTTTTCACTCTTTCTTCGCGAGCCTTGTGAGCTTCATACATCCGTTGTAATTGCTTGAAGAACATCGAGTCCAAATACTGCTCCTTGTCCGCGACGAGATCACAGATCTGGTTCTGAATGAATTGGCAATTCTCCATCAAGAACCACCCAGACTACACGTAGAGACAAATTAGTCAACCAAGCAACAGCAGCATTTCGGTCTCAGGAATGCGTAAACGTACCACCGGATACCGTCCCTTGAGCGACAACTCAACTATTTGTTGGAGAGTCGATCGGTACGAGACCTTCTTGTTAATTGGAAGCCATTCCTTCAGCACGTACGCGACCAAGTAGCTTGCTTCAAAAAGCTTTCGGACATGCTGGAATTTATCGCGGTAAGACGGATGCGGTAGCATTCCGGACAGGGGCCCAGCGACTTTGTACCACGCATGCGGTGTGATGATCCACAACGTTGGATCACCCTCTGAGTAGTCCAAACACCAGTCCGTGATTTCTGGTAGCCACACACGAGCGCGTTTGTAATCTTGTGGATGCCGGAAGCCGCACTCCAGCAAATTCAACTCGTCTTCGGTTCCTTTTCGTTTCACGACTCCTTCTCGATCGGTTCGCATCAGCTCTTCGACGTCTGGATCGAGCGCTACAGACTTTTCAGGAGAGCTCGCTTTTGTCGACTTCTTCTTTTCGTTGACTGGCGTGCTCTTCAGCTTCGACGGCGTAATGTCTTCACCTCGCATCGGCATTGGCGATGATCCGAGGACCAGCTCCCCGCCCAATCTCGACATGGACGAATCCGACTTGGTTGATGCTATGTCGTTGTCGTTCTCCTCACTTTCATGACCACTATCGACGTCGCTGCCAATGGCACTTGGTGCAGACTGGGACTCATCACCAGAACGCCCACCATCGGAATCGCTTCCGCTTTTCGAGGTGTCCTGATCAGAGCCTGAGCCAGCGCTGCTTCCTTCAGAGTCGGACAGTCCATCCAGCTGGGATATCAAACGCTTCTGACCGCCCCGATCGGCTATAGGCGAGTAGACCCTGACCGAACTGAAAATGCTTCGGGTACGTTCTAGGTTGCCGCAGGCTGCACCTGAATCAGAGCTCGTGTCGAGACCATCCAGCTGCGGTATTCTGTCCTGGGCGGCAGAGCCGTTTTCTGAAGCTTTCTTTTTCTTCGTCGATTTTGTTGCGGGTTCTGTCGCACAACAAGTCAACGTCAGACATGATCATGCGACGTGGGATGAGTTGAAGTGACGTACTTGCAGCAGTTCTCGACTGTGATTTTGATGATTTGACACGCGGCGATGGTGCGGAAACGGCGCTGTCAGATCTCTGTCGCTTTCGATTTCGAGACGGGAACGCTGGCGAAGGCAGGATATACTTGACAGGCAGAGGCCGTTCCGCAGGTGGGAGATGCTGCACGACTGTCCCGAAACCCATGATTTTAGGCCGCTCGTGCTTTGGCTTTTCTAGGATCTCGAGGCCGATAGGGTTGCTACACAAAGTGAGTAGTGATAGCGTGAGTCAGAGCATAAAACAGGTACCCCATGTGAAAATACTTACCCAAATTCGTCGCAAAAGAAGAAGAGGTCGAGATTTCGAAGCGCATCCGCCTCGACTGCAAAAGGATCATTGAACTCCGCTGGAAGCTCACTCTCCGATACTTCATCCGCCACATCGCTGTCGATTTCGTGCTTCGCCAACTCCAGTTCGCGCTTACCACGGATTTCTCCAAGCGGAGTCGTTGCACCTTTCGGTATCAGCTTGGGCAAGATCGGCTGCCAAACAGGGAGTGGTGCGACCATTGGAACGAGTGGCACGCTCGCAACACCTGCCGGTGCAGTTCGCAAAGCAGCAGCAGCTGATCCACTTTTCTTCCCCTTCTTCGCGGCTCCTGCAGCTTTTTTAGGAGTAACCTTTTTCTTTGCTTTGGAAGCGGTCGGCGTCGTTTTCTTTTTCGTTTTCACTTTCGGGGTTGGCGTTGGAGGTCGCGAGTTTGTGACCTGTACTTTCAGCTTCCCCCGGTCTGCGAGCGTCGTCTTGAGTGCTGCGCCGTCTGGGTGTTTGGCAATAAATCCAGGCGGCAGCTTGAGCTTCACTTTCAGCGCATCAGCACCGAGTGGCGACGAGTTGTTTGTGCTACTTCCGGACCTGCTTCTCGCCGAGGACGGACTCACTCGGGTTGACGACGACTTGCTGGATGGTGGACGTCTCGGTACTGCGTCACCCACATCGTCCGAGTCAGAACTACTGGAGCTATCACTCGATTCCTGAGAGCTGCTGCTCGAAGAGTCGTCAGTGGGCGGTGGTGGAGGCGGTGACGGAGACGCTGACGGCGGCGGGGGTGGCGGTGGGAGAATTTCTGACTTGGAAACTTTCTGTTTCTTCTTGGACGCGGCGCCCGTGGGCGTTCGCTTCGCTGCTGGCGACGAACGCTTCTTCTTGGGCTTCTCCGCCACCACCGCCAACGACAGTGGACGAGGAGGGGGTGGCGGCGACGGCAGCGACGACGGCGGTGGTGGCGGAGGTGGGCTCTCAAAGTCGTCCTCGTTCTGCTCGAATCGCGCAGTCGCAGCAATCGCAGCCGCGCGCTGCGCTCTCGCCTTGGGCTTGGGGGCCGGCGCGGGCTTCGTGGCGGAGGAGACCGCTTTGGGCTTGGACCCCGCCTTCACGCGCGCTTTTCCATTCGCGGCATGCGACGACGACAGTAGCGTCTTGCGTTGCGCCACGGGTACGACGGGCGACGTTGCGGGCGTTGACGCGCGCGAACTATTGGCCGAGGACGAGGACGAGGACGACGACGACGACGAGTGGTTGGACGAGTGGTCGTCCGAGTCCGAGTCGGACGAGCTCGAGCTGCTCGAGTCGTCGACGTACTTGCCCATGGCGATGAGGTCGAGCGACATGCTGGCCTTGTCTCTTCCTGCGACGGCGACCGAGGCGGCGGCGCTTGGCTCGATGAGAGGAGGGCGGAGGGGGGGGACGCGGCACGTGGTGGGGGCCGACCCAACCACCCCCTCTTTTCCCCCGCCCAGAAAGCAGAGGGGAAATCCACCCGCTAAAAGAGTGATGGTCTCTGACCCAAGGTTTAAAAAAGACAACAGTACATTTGTAAGGGCGGTTTCACCTAGGTGAGGTTTTTCGAAGCAGAAAATGGTCGACGAGACCATCATTCTGGCCGAACCGCGAGGGAACGTCGCACGGAAAAACGGTGACGGGACGGGTGCCACGGTCTTACTTATTCGTGCATGAGGCTTAGTGTGCGGTTGGACGAGGCCTGGCTGGACGCGGAGCCCTGTGCGGATACGAGACGCTTGCGCTCCATCTCTCGTGCGCGCTGCAGAATGTGGCGCTTGATGTCCAAGAACGAATCGATGATCTCGTCCTGCACCAACTACAGGCCATGCACACAATAGCAGCGTGAGATCATTATTGCACCACGAGCTCCGTTGGGTGGCACAAACTACCAGTGGAGAGCTGTGCAGGATTGACGAGACGTAGTAGCCGAGGTCGCGCTGGCGCTTGTCGACAAATTCGGCCGAAAGCGACGAGCCAAAGAGCTTCTTGCTGGGCAGCAACGGGAACAACGACGCTCGCGATGGATACTTTTCTCGCAACTGCAACATCGGTATACGAACTTGGTGGTTAGTTCTCAACAGACGTCAATACATGTACCACGCTTTACGCACCAGGATATCAATCGCGCTAAACTCTCGGTACCGCCGCACGACATCCCAGACCTACACATAGCATCATCGCACGTTATGGCTCAGTGGGCACCAATCACATAGTCCAGCGTCTGCTTGCAAATCTAGTACCTCGGTCTCAGCGGTTCGGTCTGTCCACGTGCAGCGGAGGATGTATTCCTGAGTATCAAACATGCCAAATCTCTCGTGAGCCAACTTGTCGACGTCGTAGCTCTCAGCGTGAACAGCGCGCACCGTATAGAATTTGCCGCTATCCAGGTCCAGTGACTCTTGGCTGCCGAGCATCTCAACGCGGAACGTGCCGTGCTCGGCGAGCGCGCTGTTGGCGCGCGCGAGGTGCGCCGTCATGTTGCTTCGTCTCGTTGGCTGATCTTCTCGAGGTTCAGATCGGGGATGCTGAAAAAAAGGCCGAACATGACCCAGTGATCCTTTGTTGTTCGATAAAAGTCCTTCGCTATGCAATAAGCTTCGATCAAAAACCACACCATGCCACACGTGGTTTTTGGAAATGACAATTTTGGACATGGCTACACTTGCTCGTTCTCGTCAATCGCTGAACTCGGAATTCGAGTCCGAATCCGAGTCGTTCCCGCCCGCCGAGGCAAAGCCAAAGAGCATGCCCGTGCGAGGTGGCGACTTGAGTGCTGACGGAGCCGCGACCGCTGGCGACTCTTTCATGGGTTTGACGACGACAGGGATGATCTCTCCAAACAGCGATCCGGCGTCAAACAGCGACGGCTCGAAGGTTGCAGTCGGACTGGTTAAACCACTCGCCTTGACTGCAGCCTTGGTGGGTGGGATCTTAATCTCATCATCTGTATCATTTTCGTCACCGATTTCTTCCCCAAAGAGCGTGAGCGTCGACTTCCGTCTCATAAGATGGCGGCGCGGCGACACGACTGGGACAGCGGCTGTGGGGCTCGACAGCGAAGATCGTTCGCTCGACACGTTAGTGTCGACCGTGATAAAGCTGTCCGCCGAGTCGAGCTTGCCCTTGTCCTTGGTATTGGTCGTTGGCACTTCAGTCGGCGATACCTCAAGCGTTACGGGTGCAGCAACTGGAGGCGATTGCACAATGTGAGACGGAGCTTGAAAAACTTCGACAGGAGGCTTCGGCTCCATGAGGACAGCCTGGATGAGATGCGGCTCCACGACGGCGAACGCCGTGGGTTCAGAGACGGTGTACTTGACCGGCTCAGCAGCCACGAGCACGGCCGGCGACGGTTGAGAGATGGCGACTTCCGCCACGACTGGCTTCGAGATCACCTCTTTCACAAGCGGAATAGGCGCAAACGTTGCTTGCTCTGCCTTCGCGTCTTTCACAATCGACACGCTCACCGCAGCGGCCGTGGGCTTGATATCTTCAGCCTCGACCTTCGGCTTTCCTTCTTTCACTACGGCGGCGGTCGGGACAGGAGCAGCCAGAGCCACGGGGACTGGTGCTTCCACTGCTGCTACTTTGTCCAGCGTCGCCTCGAGTCTCGCAAGGTTCCGCAGCCGATAGCTTCGCGTTGCGACGAGCATCGAACTGCGCTTCATATAGTCTGGTTGGATGGACACGAGACACGGCACCAGCATCAGCGCACGGTTGCCTCCCAAATCCTTGACGAGCGAATCCAGGTACTCGACCGGATCCATAAAATTGTTGCCATAGAGACGCGAGTTGATCTTGAAATCTTCGAGCTTGGCTCGGTCCTTGCCAAACAGCTTCTTGACCGTCTTCATAATGTTCTTTTGCATCTCCACGGCCGCGTCGTCGAACACACAGTCGATCGTCTCCGGGATTTCAGGTACAGCGTACACTGGCAGCAGCAGCTTGAACGGGTGGAAGCCTTCGAGCACCGGCACAGCGGCATTGACAAAGGGTGTAGCGCCAGCGGCAGCCACTAGAGCCGGGCGTAGGGCAGGCGCGGCCACGGCCACGGCCGCCTGGACCGGCGGAGGAGCGTGATGCAGAACCGGAGGCTGGACGACTTGGCGGATGGGCGTCGGTGCCGGCGTGACGACAGTCGCTGGCTTGGGGGAGACAGAGGGTTGCCATACCGGCGTCGTTGATGCGCGAACCACAGGCGCTGGTTCTGGCGTCACAACTGGAATACGTGCCGCGGTTGCAGGCGGCGACGAGACCACTTTGTGGGGGGCAACAGGAGACGCGTCCTCGCCGGCGGCGGCCGCCGCGCGCGCTGGCGCGGCGATTTCCTGCGGCTTCTCCAGCGACGAGACAAAGGCCTTGACCGACCGCACCGGTACTGGCTCGATCTGTTCGTCCGTGGTCGTCGATTCGTGCTGCGGCTCGACGATTGTGGGTGTGCGTTCGGCGCGGAGCCGCTCGACGTAGCTGCTCGTGGCGGTCTCATTCGTTGGGGCACTGGACGTGTCGCTGAGGATCTTAACGTCAGGTAGGTGCACTGTGGGCGTCGCGCGGCCTCCGCGGCCTCGTCGGCCTGGAGGAAGCGGCCGTGATGCCATGGCTCGTCGTCGTTTAGGAGATCGCGGTTGAGTTTTGGAGCCCGTGGATGATGAGCCCTGCTCCTCTTCCACAACCGCCAGGAGGGATGACCTCGGACAGACGACACCATGACAAGCTCTTTCGGGTTTGTGGGGGATGAGATATATCGCATTTTCATCCAATCAAATCTAAACACACTAATCCAGTACCTGCGCGGATCTTCCTGAAGAGTCACCCACCCGAATCAAATTCGAGAAGCTCTCCTAAAGGGGCATGACCATGGCTCGCTTCGTATTGTCGTGCCAGCTCTATCTATGCACTGCATGGCTGATAATTGCGTCTGCTGGCGCGCAGCTCGTGCTGCAAACGACGCTCGTCGTACCACACGACAGCCAAGACGTCCACCACCGGCTCGTGCTCTTTGCGCAGGACGAACCGGTCGATGTGCTTGAAGAGATCCGCGCGAAGTACGGCGCAACGCGCGCGTGGCGGCAGAGCATTCTCAAGCAGGTCTGTGAACAGCCCAACGTGCGCTGCACGCGCACGCAGCCGCTCGTGTTTGCCACGACGATCCACGATGCACCGGACCACGCGCTCGGCGAGCTCCAGATCTTGGAAGACGAAGAGCCCGTCGATGCACTCGCACGGTTTGCTGCACGCTACAATCTCCCTCGCGTTGCGCGACTGCAAGTGCTCGAGTCGATCTGCAAGCGGCCGCCGCTGCGGTGCACGCGTCACGCATCGCTCGTGTTTGAACAGCGTATCCGTGGTGAAGGCAACAGAGATCTCGGCACACTTGAAATCTACGACAACGTCGAGCCCGTTGATGAAATCTACCGCTTTGTCGTCGACCACAAACTCCCCATATCAGCGATCGAGCAACTGCTGGACGTCGTGTGTGCACGGATCGCATGTGAGCGCCACGATCCGTTTGTATTCTCCAAGCCTATTGCCCGCGCCGACGGCCACGTCGTAGGTCACCTAGACATTCCGCTCGGCCAGGAACCGGCCGACTGTGTCTTCCAATTTGGTCGCCACTTTGGACTCGACAAGGCCTTTCGACGGCAAATCGTCGATCTGGTTTGTAGCGACACGTACGTAGTGTGCACGCGCCAGTCGCCGCACGTGTTCACGGCGCCGATCGTCGTCGACGAGAACGGCACGACGGCCGGTACGCTCGAGGTACTGGAGGACCAGGAACTCGCCGACGCCGTCTATCGGTTTACGTACGAGACCAAGATCTCACGCGATCTCCAGGTCGCGCTGTTCAATCAGCTCTGTGGTCGCGCCAACATTCTCTGTACCCGTGGTGAGGCGCTACTGCGTGCGCTGCCCGTGACCAGTGGTGACGGCCAGCTCGTGGGCGACGTGCGCGTGTTTGAAGGCCAAGAGCCAGCAGACGTCGCCTACGCATTTGCCGAGCAGCACGGATTTTCCGTGGACGCGGCCGATAATCTCGTCGACATTCTCTGCGGTCTCTCGACCACGCATCCTCCAAAGCCCGACGATCTTCTGATCACATGTTCGCGTTTCCATCCCGTTGTCTTTGCCGTGCCTGTGGCCGCAAACAATGGGAGTCGGCTCGGCGTGCTCGAAGTGCTGACCGTGGACGAACCGGCTGACGCTGTCGCGAGATTTGGCAACAAGCACGGTCTCGGCAAAGACGAAAAGGCCAATTTGCTCCAAGCCATCTGCAAGAACAGCAAGCTGCCGTGCACACGCGACCGTGGGCTCATCTACCAGGCGGCCTATACATTACCCGACGGCACGCGCGAACGACTCGACTTCATGGACGGCGTCGAACCAACAGATCTCATTTACGACTATGGACAAATGCGCAATCTCACGCTTTATGAGCGAAAGAAATTCCTCATTGACGTGTGCAGCGAGCCGCGACGCCGCCCCAACTGCACGCGCGCCGAGCCCATGCTGTTCTCGCTGCCCGTGTGGGAGACGGACGTGAAAAAAATGGGCGACCTCGAGATCCTCGAAGGCCAAGAGCCGATCGATATGATCTATGCGTTCATGGAAAAGCACGACCTGTTCCAGACGGCACCGCTCAACACGACGCTGAAAGAGGTCGTGTGCAATAGCACGCGCGTGACCTGTGGCCGCGCACGGCCGCGACGCATTCTGTTTAGCATGCAGGCGACCTACTACGGTCTTTCGCACACGCTCCAGTACGTGCAGCCCGAGTCGGATTGGATCTGCGAGTCGCTGCCGCACGGTGGGCGCAAGTGTATCCACTATATGGAGATTTTGAGCCAGGAATTCTGCGCGACCCACATGGGCGATTGGGGCGGCTGCGAGCAGCGCATCCACGAGGCACTGCGATCGCAAATGGAGTTTTACGAGGAGCGCATGTGGCGCGGCAAGGACCTGTACGCCAAGCTCGGGCTCGTCAAAATTGCGAGCAAGGACGAGATCGACTCGGCGTACAATCGCCTGGTCAAGCGGTTCAATAATGAGACCGAGCCGGCCAAGTACGAAAAGCTTAAGGAAGCGTACGAGACGCTGAATGACCCCGAGGACAAGTACTACTACGACATGCCGTGCGTCAAGCTCTTTGGGTGTCTGTGCGGCAAGCGCAAGAAAGACGGATCGCTCACGTTCACGACCGACTAGAAACGATGCGCTGATCTTCTTCAAAACCTCGCTGGCTGAGTGAAGCCGAGTCCTAAATATACAGCTCTTCCTGGTCAAGCCATCTTGAATCCTTCATCACATCGCAATTGTCTGAACAGGAATGGGCTCATTCCGCCAGGGCGTCGCGCACTCGAACGTGCAGACGCCGCTACTGATCGTCGGCGGATTGCTGCTTCTCGTCGTGCTGTTGGCGATCTTCCAACAACAATTACGGCGCCGGAATCGCAAGAGTGCGTGCGAAATGCGGAAACGATAGTGAAACTGTGGCCTTCTCTAATGGTATGTCTCTAGAATACCACGCCGCACTGGAGCTGGAGTCCACGGGCGTACTGGACCAGATCCAACGGCGCAAAGACGATCTGAATCGCTTCATCTGCAAACTGCACACGCAGCTCGCCGCGCGCGAGCAGCAGCTCCGCCTCCATGACGAGCTCGAAGGTATCGTGACTGCACGCGTCGAGACGGCACGACAGCACGACGCGGTAGGAATATACGAAAGTATCCCGTCTTATGAGCCACTACATGACTGGACCTTTATGGATGCATAGGATTGGGACGAGATCATGCGTGCTGGCAAAAAGCTGCATGGGAAAAAGTGGACCCAGGCGCGAGCGGACGACCAGCCATCGCTCCAAGATCTCATGGAGCTCCACAAGGACGAGCTGCTGCAGCTCAAGAGGACCATGGCGAGCGGCACTGGCACGGGTCGAGGCAAGCGCGACCGCAGGCAGTCGGCCCGTGCGTCAGCACCGGTCCAGGTTCGTCCGCTTCCATCGACAGATTTGCTAGTGTCTCCCCGGCAAGTCCCACCACAATGGCAGTCTACACGGCGGATGGCTGGGTCGCTCTCTAAGTCCACAGCAGTGCCGTCTGAGTATGCGAGGCTTGAGACCGTTGACGTTGTGGACAGCAGCAACCCATGGAGCAAGCAGAAGTTCCAGCAACCAGGCCCTACGCCTGGAATCGGTCTCGTACCGAAGCTTGACCTCTCACGGCTCCACGGGATCGAATCGCCCTTGAGAGAATGCCCACCAGAACCGAAAAAGTCGTTTGAAGAAGTGTTTGCGCGGCAGGCCAAGCTGGCGAGCTCCCTCAAGCGCAAGAAAAAGACTTGAAGCTTCGACCCCAATAAGCCGTTAAATAGCATACTCACGTTTGGGAAGCATTTTTTTCGTACTGGACAAACACTGGTGCTTCTCCCGATCTCTAGTCGGCGTGTTTGCTCTTCTTGGCCGAGCCCGAGGTGGACGACGACGACGAGCGCTTGGACGACGACGATTTTTTGGACGACTTGGGCGTCACGGGCTCGCGCGCACCTTCGGGGATCTTTTCCACGAGAAACTTTTCCAGCTCTCGGAACGTCTTGGTGTCGATATTGTCAATCACAATGTCCAGTTCATCCGGAGAACTCTACGAATTGGTAATCACCAACGGGTCAGCATGCTTTACCAAAGGGAGACGTGGAAACACGTACCTTATCGAGCGCCTTGGGACACTGGTCCTCCAGCATCTCGACGACCGTGCACAGGTCCTTGCTTGCGATCTTGTAGATGTTCTGGCTGAACGTGATCTTCTCTTCCGTGCTCGGCACGCTACATAAGCGGATACAAGCATTTTAGAAAGCTCCCCCTTTCTCCCTAGAATCATAGGAATGGAATCGTACGGGATGCTGCGGTCGGGCCGCGGGCCAACGTCGAGCTTCATGAACTTGAGGCGGTCCTCAAACTTCTTGGAGAGTTCTTCCGCGACCTGGTAAAGCTCCGAGCCGTCCTGGTTGTAGAGCTTGCAATTGTCCCAGACGAGCCGCATGTCGCGCGCAAACTCGGCGGCTTTCTTGTACTCGTTCTTGGCGAGCTTGGCGCGGATCGTGCCCATGTCCATGGGCACCTTGACGACCTGGAGATAGTCGTAGAGGCCCCAATCCTCCCAGTTGACGCGCTCCCAAAACGCCTCGGTTGAGTCCATTTTGAAGAAATGCTCGAGCAGATCCGAGCACTTTTTCTTGGTCTCTGGATCCATCGTCGAGAGGTCCTGTAGATCTATATAGTGTGATATTCATTAGACGCTGATAAGTCTCCAGGAGGGATGCAGGGGGCGAGAGCGGTGCCGCGCATTTTACCTGCGGATGCGGCTGGTCGGGGCTTGGGGCTTTTTTTGGCAGTTTGGTTCCATAGGCGGGAAAGACTGGGAAATATCATGACACACAAAGTGTACACCAATTCCAAAATAACGTGGTACACATTTTTTCACTTGCAAAACACGGCTGGTTATGCTTAACGGTTACAGTAGTAGGTTACACTTCAAGGTGAGACGAACGCCACTTCAACATGGGGCCAAATTAGCCCCTGCGTCAAACATCAAGTATCAGAGCGACGCAGTGTGACCGTGACCGAGAGATCTCTCGTCGTCCCCAAATGTCGCGTCTGCCTCCAGCGCGAGACGCCCAGTCGCCCCACGTTGGCCTACGCGACGCGTACGTTCTCGTTCCATTCCATCTATCCCTTTTATGATCAGGTTTCTGACGCCCGTGGCTTGCCCTACACAACAGCAATTTGGACGAGCAGGTCATTGAGCATCCTCCTGCGGACGTTCGTCTGCGGCTTCGTACAATCCTTCTCAAGTCGAATCTTGCGCGGTGTAAGGATGATTACGAATTTCTTGACCGATACGGTGCGTAGTTCTCTGATGAGTCCGCCCAGAAGTCTGCATCCTAACGAGTCCACGCTGGTCAGTGCACGCGGTCACGTATTTTGCCGATCTACCGGCACGCGAACGGCTTCGGTACTTGCGTATCGTCAAGGGCGTCGAGCTGGAGCGTGGTGAGGAACTCTTCCACATTGGCGACCCGGCCGACGCGTTCTACTGTATCATGTACGGCTCGCTGAACGTCGTGGTCGACTTTTCGCACGCAGCCGTGCCGTCGATGAATGGCTTTGACGAGATTCTCAACCGTGCACGCATCCAGTCGACCTTTTTGAATCCAGGCGGTGCAACTGGTATGCGATCCGTATTCACTATGTGCCATTGCCGAGATCCCTTTTCCCAACTCACTTGTGGTTTTGCAGATTTGGCCCAAAACATGACCTACGTCGTGCGATTCATGAAGGCGCTTGAGTGCTTTGGCGATGTCGGCTTGCTCACGAGCGACCAGCGGCGCACGGCGTCCGTCGTCGCCCATGAGAAGGCACTGTGCATGAAGATTGAGCGCGACGCGTTCTTGGAACTGCGCAAAAGTTACACCGACCGAGAGCTACGGTATAGATTCAGTGAGTCTCTTTTCATGGACGAGCTTTTCCTGAACTTTCGTGAGTTTTGCGTATTCTTCGCAGCGAAAAGATCAAGTTTCTTACGAGCATTCCGGCGTTGGAGCATTGGGATGCCGACAATATTCTCCGACTGACCGGTCGAATGGAAAAAGTCAGCCACGCGTACAACGACATTGTCATTAAGGAAGGCGAGCCAGCCAGTACGAGTTTCTCCCATTCCAAATGTTCTCTGATCGGCTTGCTAATGAATTATGATCGCTCTGTAGACCACTTTTACTTTGTCAAGCACGGCGAGTGCCGTCTGGTCAAGCAGTTCCCCATGCTCCGGATCGACAGGCAACGCTGCTTTGTCGAGCTCGGCTCGATCAACAGGTTCTTTTGTTTTTCTCGTGCCTCTAATGCCTGGCCATCTCTAAACCCTCGTATTTCCAGTCGCCATTTCGTTGGGGCGTTTGAAGTCATCACGGGCGCTGTGGATGCTCAATTCTCTGTGCTAGTCGCGTCTCCGAGTGCCGTGCTGTATCGCATGGACCGCGTCGACTTTCGCCAGACTGTACTTAAAGACCCCGCGACCGAAACGGCCATGCGAAGCGAGTGTCTCGAGCTGGCGCACCGCATCAACGTCGACAATGTCCGCAAAGACTTGGAGCGGGACGTGCACTGGTCGCAGTACAAGCGCGAGCTCGTGTCGAGGATCTTGGAAAAGCACCAGCGCGATCATGCGTCGCCTCTCCACGGACAGCGGTCGCCTCGGTCGCTCCACCCCATTAAAGCCCGACCGCCAGAGATCACGATGGCGCCAATAGTCAAGACCCAGTGCTCAGCACTACCGACAAGTCCCCATGGACGCCCCGGGCGGATGCTCGTGGATCCGCAGCGACCACATCAGCATTTGGGGTCACCTAACAATAACGCCCCGCGACCGTCGCGATGGCTAAGCGTACGCATGCGGATATTCAGAGGTGCTATGCATCCTCAGACTGATTCAAATATGTATGGGTTATAGTGGGCAAAGCAGCGCGCGAACAGCATCGTCCAGGAAGCGGAAGGCGGCGTCCACCATGGGGACAGCGACGCGGACTCTCTTGTCAGCAACATTCACTGGGGCCCCACGGCCAAGATCATGGGCCGCGTGGACGACGACGCCAAGATCACGTCGGCAATCGTCTCGCTCTTCAACCCCACCCAGGCCCATTCATGATACTACTGCGTGATAAGACGGTGGGCAAATCAGTAGCTATATTGATATCATTCGGGTAATGTTTGTTTGTGTCCCTATCCTTTCGGGGATCCATAAATTACTGGCACTCGTATCAGTCTTCCGTGATGGGGTACAGCAGCGTGAGGTGGTTGTCGCCCAGGACCGCACATGCTAAGGGCATCTTGAACTCGAGGTCCAGCTCGGCCGCGCGCAGCTCGCCCGCGGACCGCACCGACGCAGCGACGTTCAGGAGCCGCTGGATCCTGCCGAGCAGCGCACACCGCGAGTTGTTGCAGACACGCATTTGGCGGCGACTGGTCTGGCCGTAGACGCACAGCATGGCCGCGACGAACCGCTCGAGCAGCTGCACGCGCGACTGCGCGACGTCCATGCTGGACTTGCTCTTGCGTTTAAAGAGCTGCAGCCGCCGGCTAGGGAACTTGATTTGCGAGAGCTGCACGAGCTCCACGCACGGACCATGGCCGCAGTGTACTTTCTGGGCCAGCGCCTGCAATAGCTCGGTGCGGAAATCGCGAATCTCAGAGTACCGCTTGTGGAGCACGTGAACGCCAAAGCCCGTGTCGACTTCGAGGGCATAGACACAGTGGCCGTCCCGTTCCGAGAGGCCCGTGATGCACACCGCGGTCTGCATGAGAATGTTCTCTGGGAGCACCTTGGCCGCGAGCGGCGCCGTGATCGAGTCACGGACCAAATTGGGCGCCGAGTGGCGGTGCACCATGGCCTGTTCCCGCGCCTCGCGGTCGGCGCTGCGCTCGGACGGCAGCACACCCAGCGAGTGGCGCATTGGAAGCGGTGCGTGCGATTCAGCGTTGGCAGCGTTGGTAACGTTGGCAGCACTAGCAGCGGTGTTGGTGGTGCTGGGCATTTCGAGAGGTTGGTGTTGGTCGTCAGGCGTGGACATCGTGGCGGTGGTCGCGTGGGTGGTGAGTTGGGAAATGAACAGAAGCGGCTAGAATCATTTCGAAGGGGAAGGCCGACCGCTGGACTTGAGGACCCGAGTCATCCACGGGCTTTCGGAGAGAAACGAAGATGGACACCGGCAGCGCATCACACCCAATTGCGGTCCCGCTGGATTGTTTGCAGTGAGCTCCCACTGTTCGAGATCGCATTTTACCGTGGATTCGGCGCCAACGATTTTGGATCTTGTTGGGCATATTATCAAAACTAAGGGTGTTTTTGACCGGCTAAAGATTCAGCCAGACTATTGGTTTAAAGAGGTATGTATTTTCAGGCAAATGTGATTACAGTCAACACTGGACTTTTCTGTCATATGAACCCAGTGTGGGTTCACATCTCAACTTTGTAAATCTGTTCCTTCACTTCTGCAGTTTGTGGAACATGAGCCCTTTCTGGCCCAGAAAGGTTCCTGGCTGGCAATCAAGTTCAGACAACGAAGCCAAATTGGAAACCCGCTAAGTATACCGAATGAGTTCTTTTAATACGTTAGTGGACCCTCATCGACAGGAGCGAGCTCCCCTGCGAGCGGACCTATGCCGACGACTCGCTGATCTTTTGGTTTGCGGGGATCTGGGGGTGCAACCCCCAGTACGCTTCAAATAGTGGACTCTGAGTTTTTTGCACATAAAACGTGCGAATGTTGCGCTTGAGTTGCGTATCTTCGGTATGCTTAGCGGCAGCCGCCAATTTGGCTGGAATTGGCATTCCAGTACACTGTACGTAGTGTGGGTGCGGGCTCCATCCAGCATTCAGCCGCGGAATCCATCCCAACAGATTCTCTGGGATGCTCATAAGGTACCGGTACACTGCATGCCGGACGAGATTGTCGGTACTACTACCCTATGTACTATTAATACCTTGAAACGCTGCAAAAGCCTTGGGGCTACCAGGGGAACTGTGCGCACGTGAACAACACAATGTCGCCCACTCCGTGTATCATCAACTCAAGCCGAGAGTTCTGCTGAGATTCAGGAGATTCAGCTCAGCAGTGGTCGTTCCACTCGGCCATAGAACGTCAGTGGATCAGAAAAATGACAACACTCATTAACCGCTCTAGTCTAACAGTGATACGCTACCAACGAACTACGTTAATACATGTAGTGAACACATGGGTTGCTAGTGAAGACAGCCTCCTTCAATCAGAGGCAGCCACCCGACTCGGGGTCTTCTGCTACGATGGCGAGCAACATTCATTTTGACATTGATACGAACCATGTACTAGGCAGCCACTGGCTCGGAGTCTTCGAGAATGGAAAACAGCGGAGACAGCGTGTCGTCACCGCTAGCAAAGTTTGAAAAGCTGTATCGTACACTGGGGACACCCATGGTAAGGCCCGCCTTGGCAACCGACATCTTGTAGTCAACGCTAATATCGACAGCCGCTGGATCCTCGGATCGCTCCGTCAGCACAGGCACATCGAGGAAGCGCTGAATCGTGTCGAGCGTGACGCAGCGGGAGTTGTTGCACACGCGCATTTGGCGGCGCGTGGCCACGCGGTAGACACGCAGCACGGCCTGCAAGAAGCGCTCGAGTGGTTTCATACGCGACTGCGCAACGTCCAAGTCCGCTGTGGGTTTGAGGCCCGGGAACCGAAGTCGGCGATGCGGGAACTTGAGCTGTGAGAGCTGGGTGAGCTGTGCACACGGCCCGTGGCCGCAGTGGGCTTTCTTGGCCAGCGCCTCGCGCAGCGCAACGCGAAAGTCGCGGATCTCGGAGAACCGCTTGTGGATGGTCTGGATGCCGCCAAAGCCCGTGTCGACCTGAATCAAGTAGACACAGTGGTCCTCGTTCACGGCGAGGCCCACGATCGCGACGGTCGTCTGCATCAGCATGTGCTCGGGAATCACTTTGGCGGAAAGCACCGACGACTCGCGCTCGAACGTCGGCGGCGCCGAGTGGCGGTGCACCATAGCGTGTTCAAACGCCTCGCGATCGGCGCTCCGCTCAGACGGCAGCACACCGAGCGAGTGGCGCATGGGCTGTGATCGTGGCGCCTGTGAGCCATTAAAGCTGGCCGTAAGGCGCTGTTGGCGGTGGTACATTGACATGGTGGAGTTGGACTGCGGGGAAACCCTGGCAAGTTGGAAAATAAGTGAAACGACGATCCTGAGTGGGGGGATAGACCCTCGAGGCTCTCTGGATTTTGGATTTCGGGCGCTGGCCTGAATTACCTGTAGGTTTCTGGACTCAGCTGGATCGGGATTAGCCACTCCAGCAAAATG